>BMAO01029600.1:0-170148 GCA_019973975.1 Trichonephila clavata | reverse complement strand
TAGGATGACCTTGAGGAGTCTCTCCTGGGCATTAGCTTGAGGAGCTGGCGTTTGCATTCCTGGTTGTTTAGGCTGACCTTGAGGAGTCTGTCCTGGGGCATTAGCTTGAGGTGCTGGCGTTTGCATTCCTGGTTGCTGCGGCTGACCTTGCGGTGTCTGTCCTGGAGCGTTGCCTTGAGGTGCTGGTGTTTCCTTTCCAGTCTGTTGAGGGGTGGGTGTGCTTGGGAGTACAATTTTCGTGACTTGCTGATCCGGACCTGTTACGGCTCCTGGCGTCATTCCTGGGCCTGCAGGTTCCACCTGTACCGGCTTTCCATTGGGTCCTGGTAGCATTCCAGGCGTAGTGTTTGGACCTTTTGGAAGAACCACTTGAGAAACCTTATGGTCTGGTCCTGTAACCACACCAGGCGTTGTTCCTGGTTTAGCTTTCATAACCTGAATTGGTTTTCCATTAGGTTGTGGGATATTTTGAGTTGTTGCATCCGAGGGAGTAGGAGGGGTAGTTTGCATACCTGGTTGCTGAGGTTGGCCTTGTGGAGTTTGTCCAGGAGCATTGCCTTGAGGAACTGGTGTTTGCAGTCCAGGTTGTTGAGGCATTCCTTGTGGAGTTTGTCCTGGAGCGCTTTCTTGAGGCGCTGGTGTTTGCGATCCCGGTTGTTTAGGCTGACCTTGAGGAGTCTGTACTGGAGCATTAGCTTGAGGTGCTGGCGTTTGCATTCCTGGTTGCTGCGGCAGACCTTGCGGTGTCTGTCCAGGAGCCTTGCCTTGAGGTACTGGTGTTTGCAGTCCTGGTTGTTGAGGCATTCCTTGTGGAGTTTGTCCTGGCTCGTTGCCTTGAGGACCAGGTGTTTGCATTCCCGGTTGTTTAGGCTGACCTTGAGGAGTCTGTCCTGGGGCATTAGCTTGAGGTACTGGTGTTTGCATTCCCGGTTGTTTAGGATGACCTTGAGGAGTCTCTCCTGGGGCATTAGCTTGAGGAGCTGGCGTTTGCATTCCTGGTTGTTTAGGCTGACCTTGAGGAGTCTGTCCTGGGGCATTAGCTTGAGGTGCTGACGTTTGCATTCCTGGTTGCTGCGGCTGACCTTGCGGTGTCTGTCCTGGAGCGTTGCCTTGAGGTGCTGGTGTTTCCTTTCCAGTCTGTTGAGGGGTGGGTGTGCTTGGGAGTACAATTTTGGTGACTTGCTGATCGGGACCTGTTACGGCTCCTGGCGTCATTCCTGGGCCTGCAGGTTCCACCTGTACCGGCTTTCCATTGGGTCCTGGTAGCATTCCAGGCGTAGTGTTTGGACCTTTTGGAAGAACCACTTGAGAAACCTTATGGTCTGGTCCTGTAGCCACACCAGGTGTGGTTCCTGGTTTAGCTTTCATAACCTGAATTGGTTTTCCATTAGGTTGTGGGATATTTTGAGTTGTTGCATCTGAGGGCGTAGCAGGCGTAGTTTGCATACCTGGTTGCTGAGGTTGGCCTTGTGGAGTTTCTCCTGGAGCATTGCCTTGAGGTACTGGTGTTTGCATTCCCGGTTGTTGAGGCTGACCTTTAGGAGTCTGTCCTGGGGCATTAGCTTGAGGGTCTGGCGTTTGCATTCCTGGTTGCTGCGGCTGACCTTGCGGTGTCTGTCCCGGAGCGTAGCCTTGAGGCTCTGGTGTTCCTTTTCCAGTTTGTTGAGGGGTGGGTGTGCTTGGGAGTACAATTTTGGTGACTTGCTGATCGGGACCTGTTATGGCTCCTGGCGTCATTCCTGGGCCTGCTGGTTCCACCTGTACCGGCTTTCCGTTGAGTCCTGGTAGCATTCCAGGCGTAGTGTTTGGACCTTTTGGAAGAACCACTTGAGAAACCTTATGGTCTGGTCCTGTAGCCACACCAGGTGTGGTTCCTGGTTTAGCTTTCATAACCTGAATTGGTTTTCCATTAGGTTGTGGGATATTTTGAGTTGTTGCATCCGAGGGAGTAGGAGGGGCAGTTTGCATACCTGGTTGCTGAGGTTGGCCTTGTGGAGTTTGTCCAGGAGCATTGCCTTCAGGTACTGGTGTTTGGATTCCCGGTTGTTGAGGCATGCCTTGTGGAGTTTGTCCTGGAGCGCTTCCTTGAGGACTAGGTGTTTGCATTCCCGGTTGTTTAGGCTGACCTTGAGGAGTCTGTCCTGGAGCATTAGCTTGAGGTGCTGGCGTTTGCATTCGTGGTTGCTGCGGCTGACCTTGCGGTGTCATTCCTGGAGCGTTGCCTTGAGGTGCTGGTGTTTGCATTCCGGGTTGTTTCGGCTGCCCTTGAGGCGTCTGTCCAGGAGCAGGAGTAGATAGAGGCCCAATTTCTTGGGACGTACCACTGGGACCCATTCCAGTTCCTTTACGCCCTGTAGAGGGTGCTCCCGTAGGACTATTTAGTTCACTTGGTGTATTTTCTGGTTGACCCTTTTTAGCTGCTGGCAACGGAGCGGGTGTCTTGCCTTGTCCCATAGGTGCAGATGTTGTGCTTGGTAACAGAATTTTGGTTACTTGCTGATTGGGACCTGTTACGGCTCCTGGCGTCATTCCTGGGCCTGCTGGTTCCACCTGTACCGGCTTTCCGTTGGGTCCTGGTAGCATTCCAGGCGTAGTGTTTGGACCTTTTGGAAGAACCACTTGAGAGACCTTATGGTCTGGTCCTGTAGCCACGCCAGGTGTGGTTCCTGGTTTAGCTTTCATAACCTGAATTGGTTTTCCATTAGGTTGTGGGATATTTTGAGTTGTTGCATCCGAGGGAGTAGGAGGGGTAGTTTGCATACCTGGTTGCTGAGGTTGGCCTTGTGGAGTTTGTCCAGGAGCATTGCCTTGAGGTACTGGTGTTTGCATTCCCGGTTGTTGAGGCATTCCTTGTGGAGTTTGTCCTGGAGCGCTTCCTTGAGGACCAGGTGTTTGCATTCCCGGTTGTTTAGGCTGACCTTGAGGAGTCTGTCCTGGAGCATTAGCTTGAGGTACTGGTGTTTGTTTGCCAGTTTGTTGAGGTTGGCTTTTCGGCTTTCTACCTGCTTTCTTCGGTTCTTTTTGTAAGGGGCTAGAACTTGGATTTGCTTGTGTGTTTTGTGATTCCTTTGGTTCTGGGCCACTGAAAAATTAGATTTTTGTTTATCTTTATTCAAATGCTTTTTATAGTATTTTTTAAAAATTTTTTATTATTATATGTATGTTAAAGTTTGGTCATATGTTTATTTAAATCATTATTTTTTGGTTAAAAATCAAAATTTTCATGACGCTTATGAATTATAGAAACGTAGAAGCCATAGTTTGGGAGTTTTTGAAACCACAATTCTTAACCACCTTGATTTAATGAAGCTTGATTCCAAATATTGACATCCTGCGGGATGGAACATTTCACTTGTTTATATATTGAATTGATCTATGATATAAAATTAGGTATTTTGTAGGCATGAAATTGTGGTTATTGATGTATATGTACCATTAGGTGTCGTTCTGAGAAATTGTCAGTTTCAAAAATTATTCTGTATTCCACTTATTGGCTTTGTGTAGCTCTATTAAGTTGGTAAGTAGAACATTAATAACAATGGATAAATATGAATTTTTGGAAATATTATAGAGGAAAAAGTTACATAAATTTTTATGATTCAAAGTATGGGACATTTTTTAAGAGTAGCTTTTGTCGATTGACACCAGAAAATATTTCTGTGAATATATGCACACACACATTTCTGCTTTAAAGTGTAGCAGGAACTCGAAGTTGACTGTTTTCTTTGCGATGAAAAAGATATCTGATGAAGTGAGTTCAATTTTGTGCACTATATCTCTTTTTTCTGATGCTTTTTTAAGTGCAAAATAAAGAAAGAAAAGTTCAGAATCAAATTTTAGAATGTTGAGAAAAAATTCTAATGTACTTTAACGTCTTTGCTGGAAGCGTTTAAAACTCAAGTGTGGAGAGTGTTGTGTCCTCTAGCGCATGCTGTGTGAAACAAACTGTTGAAAGCAAACTGAACACACTAGAAACAAGAAGTGTTGAAAGCAAACTTTACAGACTTCAAACGAAACGAAATGAGCGAGTGAGCGGCATGTGCTGTAGCGATTTTGGTAGAAAATAGTTGAGTTTGAAAAATAATTTAGGGAAAAAAAGAAACGTTAAACTTCTTGACTGTCAAAGATAAGAGAAAAAACCCTGAGGAGATACTCTTGGAGTATAAAGTACTTGGGGTAAAAACTGAGGAGAGAGATACTTGGCGTAGAGACTTAAAATTAGAGACTTAGAGAGAAATAAATTTTTCGTTTATTACATTATTTGGCCGTGACGATTCCTTTGCTCTATCTGTACGCTATGTCACAGCTTATATAAATTGGTGGCAGCTCGGTGGGATACAGCATTTGAGTAAACAGATGCTTGAATTCTTAATATTTTAGTAAAAGGAGAAAAAATGCCAGTCGTATGTGCGAAGGTGATGAGATAACTTTAAGCCACCTGATTCTCGGAGTGCCTGCAAGTGCCTGAGTATTCCGATGTTTTCGTCTACAGGTTTTGAAGTGAGTCTTATCTTATAGATTATTTTCGGGGCAGCAACTGAGTATTGTTTTGGTCTTAGATTTACGCATCTTTGTGAAATTTATTATATGATAGTTATACTTGTTGAGTTGGGTTAGCTATTGTGTAGGTTATTGTTTTGGTTTTAGACTTGAGCATATCTGTGAAATATAGTTAAATCTAGGTCTAGTGTACTTTTGGTTTACGTTGAGTATTTGTATATTTTTTGTGATAATTAAACTTAGTTTTGGTTTTGCAGTGCATCATGTATTAGTGCATCATGGCGTACCTATTAAGGTAAAGAAAAGAAGTATTGATAGAAATGGCGAAAGAATTAAGAGTCGAAGCTGATAATACTTTACCTAAGATAGAAATTAAGAAGAGAATTTGTCAGAGTGACTACTATAATGAAGAGTCAGTTAAATATTTGTTGGAGGGTATTTTGGAAGAAAAACGCGAAAATAAGGAACGTGAACGTGAAAATAAGAAATTTGAGGAGTGTAAACTAATGAGGGAAATGATGTTAGAACGATTGAGAGCTCAACTTAGAAATAATTTAAAAGAACACGACTTCAAACTTAAAACAGAGAATAAAATCGACGATTGCACACACGAGTGTTATTTGTCAGGAAATCGGTCCGTGGAAGTTAGTGAACCGATAAAAAAAATGTAGGCCGGTAATTAATCCGGATGTTACTATATGTGAAAAAGAACCCATCCCCCGCTGAAACGCACGTACGGTGTTCCCCCGTCCGAAGTGAGAGAGTTGGAAAAAGAAAAGGGTAAACTGTATAGGCTGGAAGAAGAAAAGAAGAAAAAGATGTCGATATCTGTAGAATTAGTGATTGTAAATTGAAGATGGTGTCAAGAGCAGTTAAGAAGAGTGTTACAGCTGTGGCGACGTGGGCACAGCTGGTAATAAATCATGAGGACATAGGAGTTAGTTCTTCAGAAGGGATAGGTGATAAGGATTTGACAACCCCCGAAACATTGATTTGTGAGTGCGAGGAAAACGAAACGCGCTCGAGTGCAATGATAATGGGTTATAGAACACGGTTAACAGTGGATCGTAAAATTTTTCAAAATCTTACAATGGCTAGGATAGAAGCAGGACAGAGGAAAGGGAAAGAAATTTACACGTGGAATGCAGTTGTTCGAAAAGTTGTGGGAGATGAGTTAACAATGCGTTTGATTCCCCCAAAACCAAAGGAGACTGATACGAATTGGTTAGGGACGGGTAAAATGACAAATAGAAGTTAAGAATTTAATTATGAGACAGATTCACCCGGAAAAAGGGATCGCAGTGCAATTTATCGTGTAAACTTACTAAAACTGTATCGTAGGAGGCCGGAATCAGTAAATTTTGTTATAGAAAATAGCTCGGAGGGAATAGAGAAAGATACCGAATTCCCGTACCCGGTAAAGCTAGTTACGGAATTTGCCTTTCAGGGTATTTGCCTTTCAGGGAAAGTCAACTGCATTTTAAATTAACACCTGATCAAATTAACTATTTAAGAATTGTTGGTGATAGAAATAAAGGAATGTTTCGTCCAGATCCCGGGACGATTTCTTTAATGCAGAGGGATAACCAGTTAATTAGAGGAAAACCGTTTGAAATTAAAATTGTTTGGATATGCCTGAGATTAATTAATATTCTAAGAGAGGAATTTGGGTATCTTTTGGATTTAAGTGTAATCGAGATGGGACAGTTCAATCGTACACTGTCCGTTGTTATGTTAAGAAAAGTGAATCGATACCCGTCCCGATAATATAAAGTGTTTTTGTTCCACAAAAACATTTTTATGCTTGTTAGTGCAATTTTTTGAAAAATTAATTGGAATTGAATAGAATGAATTGGATTTAGATGGCAGTGTTAAAGGTTATGCAATGAACAATGTATTGAATTTATATATACGTATTAAGTTATATATACGACTTTTTATATATGTAACCGATACACCCGTGTATTAAGTATAGGCGTTTGGAGCAGGAGACACGAGCCGAGATTCATCTTTTGTTAAAAATGAAAGGTTTTGTAAAGAAAAATAGCGCGGCATCGTGGGTCACGGTATTAGATTTGTGGAAATGGTACTTTCGTCGTTCTCTCATGCTTAGGTACTAGAAGTATGCCGCATACGTAATGCAATTTACATGACTAAAAAAATGAGGTTTAAGATTGTATGCGCGTCATCTTATGGATGTAGATTAACGACTCAGGTTTTGGAAGGGTTTCAGCAGTTTGTTTTACCTCGAATGTTTGATATAGACATCTTGGTGCAAATTTGGAAAAATCGTGTAAAGCAAGTTGACTTTGTATTGGGTAGGAATTCATACCGACCAAAGGTAAATTGGAGCAGTGGGAAAATTTGCTACGTGCACATAATATAGACTTAGTGAATTCATTTCGTGAGCTGATAAGGTGCGAGGTTCATTGTATTCTCTATGATAGTGCCATAATTTTCCCTTTAACCAACGTTGTGGTAGGAAAAATAATGAATTGTGAAATAACTTGTTATAAATATTGTGGGCGTACAAAGGGCCATGATGGAAAATTATCCTTAAATTAATGTTGTGTAGTCTGAATAATTCTCAAGATTTGAATTCACAGTTATTTTTACAAATTTAATTTTAAAATTCATTTACTTTTAATTAAAAGAAAGTTATATGGAAATGTCATTGGATTAAGCAGATTGGAATAAGCAGTCATTTAAAATTTCCGATTAATTAATTTTACCTTTTTGTCGTATTTGTATGCGTATGTGTGATTGTGTGTATATGGTGGAGAAAAATTATGTGTTTCTGAAAATCTTTTGTGTCTCTTAGTAAAGTGTAAGCAAATAGATGTTTAATATAGTAGATGCGTGTGATTTAATATATTAGGATTAGTAAAATATTAGCATTTGACTTATTCACTTAAAAACTCAAATTTTTTAAGATGAGGTGTAGCATTAAGAAAAGAAGCAAAGGTTAGGAATTTAAGTTTCTTATTGTGAAGTGTAAAATCTTATGGAAATTTGGATTTATTTATTATATTATTTTTGAGTGAGTCTACTTCTTGGATTGCTGTCCTGGTCAATCTCATTCATAAAACATTCTTTCTTTAAGTCAGTCTTAAGAACGGAACCAAGTTGGGGCCAAAGCTGTCCAGTGAAATGGACCTTTTCAGGGGGAAGGTGTTGTAACGTCTTTGCTAGAAGCATCTAAAACTCAAGTATGGAGAATGTTGTGTCCTCTAGCGCCCGCTGTGTGAAACAAACTGTTGAAAGCAAACTGAACAGACATGAAACGAGAACTGTTGAAATCAAACTGAACACACTAGAAACAAGAAGTGTTGAAAGAAAACTTTACAGACTTGAAACGAGACGAGCGAGTGAGCGGCATCCGCTGTAGCGATTTTGGAAGAAAATAGTCGAGTTTGAAAAATGATTTAGGAAAAAAAAAGAAACGTTAAACTTCTTGACTGTCAAAGATAAGAGAAAAAAACATGAGGAGATACTCTTGGAGTATAAAGTACTTGGAGTAAAAACTGAGGAGATACTTCGCGTAGAGACTTAAAATTAGAGAGAAATAAATTTTTCGTTTATTACAACATTTGGCCATGACGATTCCTTTACGCGACCTGTACGCTACGTCACAGTACCTATATATATATATACCCTGGTGTCCAAAAGTTAAGCATAAATCGTAAAATGAGAAAAACATGGAGTAAATATTAGTAAAATTATTCCAAATTTCTTGTGGATATTAATTGGGAGAAGAAGAAACATTGGGTTTATGCAAAACTTTTCAGTCGACTACGTCCTGCCCGAAACACCGGCGCATGTCGGAACGCGGAGAAACCGATTCACGCAGCATAGGCAGTTGAGACAAGTTTCGTGCAACTGCTGTGCGAAGGAACGTTGTTAACCAACAAACAAGGTGAATGGTGGCACAAAGACGCCAATTGGACATGTTTACGAAAGGAAGAATTGTTGGAATGCTGGAATCCTTACGATCACAAACCGAAGTGTCTCGAATTCTGAATGTGGACCAGTCTGTGATCTCAAGACTGTGGCAGAGATTTCAAAGAACGGGAGATGTTACCCGACAACCAGTATCAGGTAGACCAAGAGTCACAACCCCTCGCCAAGACCGATATCTGGTTATAAGTGCGCGACGTCAGAGGGGCAGTACTGCCAGAGCACTGGGTTCGACGCTCACAGTCACCACAGGAATACGAATTTCGAGACAAACTATTCACAGGAGACTCAATCATGCTGGCCTGTATGCCAGAAGACCAGCAGTTTGCATTCCCCTCACGTCTGCGCATAAACGCGCTCGTTTGAACTGGAGTTTGAAATATCAACATTGGAGTGTGGGAGAGTGGGCCGATGTGGTGTTCAGTGTCGAGTCCCGGTTTAGTCTGAGTAGTGATTCTTGGTGGGTAACGATATGGAAAGAACGTGGAACACGTTTTGAACCAAGAAACATAACGGAAAGACATAATTTTCCATGAAGGGGAGTAATGGTATGGGCAGGCATCATGATGGACGGCCTCCATTTCTTTGACAAGGGGGCTGTGACTGCTCAAAGATACAGAGACGAAGTTCTTGAGTTTTATGTTCGCTTGTTTCGAGGTGCTGTCGGTCCTGACTTCATATTCATGGAAGCGCCATGTCACCGAGCGGTTCTGATTGATGACTTCCTTGAAACGGAAAACATCCAGCGCATGTCGTGGCCTGCGAACTCCCCTGATTTAAATCCTATCGAGCATGTATGGGATATGCTGGGGAGACAAATTGCAGCCCTTTCGCACCCACCAAGCTCCGTTACAGAACTGAAGAAAGCTCTCCAAGAAGCTTGGAACCGTTTGAGCCCACAACTCATTCATCTTCTCATAGCAAGTATGGTAAATCGCTGTGCAGCGTGCCTGGCTGCCAGAGGTGACCACACTCCTTATTAAACTGTAGCATCGGTATTTTATTTAATGTTTTCTTTACGGTGTGAATCCTTGTAATGCTCAGTTTTCTTTTCAAACTGTTACTTTGGATAATAAAATTAATTATTATCATTCTTTTGATTTGCTTCCTTATTTTATAACCATTTTACACTCGCATATCAAGTTTCCCGCCTTTCTGATTTACAGTGGCTTCTTTATTCACATAATTATGAATTATGCTTAACTTTTAGACATCAGTATATATATATATATGTGTGTGTGTATTTATGTATATAACTGTTCTTACTTATATTAGTATTAATTTATAAATGATTCAGAACGTTAATATAATTTGAGATTAAAATAATTGGGATACCTTCCTATTTTTTCTCATCTCATTCCATGTAACGAAGCGGCTAAAATCATACAAAACATTAAGAAACAAGAAAGTTCTGGATATGACGAACTAAATATTCTGTTAATACTTTTAAGACACTGGGAAAATAATAATTATTATTACTGAAATCAGAGTTTATTATAAACTTGGTAAAGGTCTTATTTTTTTTATAACTACTGCTAATATGTTTTCTATTCATAATAGAGGAAAAAATGCGTTGGGAAAATATTGTGAAGTAAAATGAACGCAATTTTTTTTTTGCTTTAACACTATCACCTCATATAAATAACATGAATCCTTGAAAAAGACCTGAGTGAGAGAATATTAACGTTGCACTGATTAGCAACACGAGGGCTTTTGGCGACGGACCGCGTAATTTTGAACCATGGTCAAGTGACGTGGACGACACCTGAGCTGGCACCCCCTCTCCTAACTACCACACCACACCAATGGGAGGACGTTTGAGCCCTCGACAGATTTAACGTGCATCGCTCCCCTACACGGCTGAAAAAGACCTGATCATACCATTAGTTTCTTAGATTTGTGATCCATATCACTGAAAATCAACTTGAATATTCTTAAGATTACCAGTTGATTTTCTCGGTGGGAAAATGTGTTCTACGAGATATATCTAAGAATCTGCAGACTAATTGATTGAATTTCACTTCCTTCCTCACATCATTTAAAAAGTGTATTGTTTTATTGACAATAACAACTTTTAAGTTAGATTATAGGACAAAATGAGACATCTGTCGAATTATATTCTTTCATTATTTTCATAGATACATTTACAAACAAGACTAATGATCTTACTCTTGCGCGAATAGCATTCCAATGATATTTCGGTGACATTCTATTGACCTTGGCTTTTGCAGTATTTGATTTGAATTGCCCATCTACGAGTCCGCAGACAAATTCTTTGAATAGTTACAAATGGCTGTTTCATGAGGTCCCCTCTTAAACCAGCACGGGGTAATATTTTTTAAAGTTTTATAAACTTAGGATTGAACTGCTTTCTCCTTATGATAAGAAGACGGATTAAGTAGACTTTTTAAGATGTAAAGGTAAGTGAGCGAGAGTGAGAAAGAGAGATTAGTGTAGAAATATAAATAGCTGTGTGTGTTAGTTGAGATTCACTTTGATTCATTGAGAGTTTCAATTTGAAAATTAGACTCATCGACCAGTTATTACTTTCTTGCCAAAAGTCCAGGCACTTATTGGCATTGATACAGTAATACAATGTGGAAAGTTCTGGGATAAATAAAATATTTTCGGATGTCGAATCCAGGCCTCAAAGTAAACATGGGCGCTTCGGATGGATCCTAGCAGGGCACACTTCTTGGCGACAAATTTTGGGAATAGTAACCCTATTCGGACCGGATTTTTTGGACAGCAGTCATTTTTTTTTCTGATAGTCAACTTGAAGACATATAAGATTTTTCTAGAAAGCTGAAATTGAAGGAATGAGTGGATTTTTCTTTTTTTTTATAAATGAAACAACTGCTGAAAGAATATTGGTTAGAGAGAAAGGAAGATGCGTTGATAAATTCAATTTGGACAATGTTTTTTCTCACTATTGCATCTTAGAAACACCTTTTTTTGTTTGTTTTTTTCTTGAAGCCATTATGAATACCACGTTTTCTTTTTAAAGCTCAAAGAATGGATATTTTTTTCCTTTTGAATGAAAGATGTAAGAAAGAAATGCTTGCTTTGAGAATGAGTGAACGATTGAAAATATTTCGGTATGTATGGATGGCCGAAATATGAAAATAATTTGTTTTTAAGAGAAATAGAGATATTTAGTTCATCAAGCCTAAGGCATTCATATTGGATTTCTTTTCTCACTGTAGCGTTTTAGAAGCGACGCTTTTTCAGTTTTTCTTGTTGAAGCTGTTTTAGAAACCACGTTTTTTCGTAGAAACACGACGGATGTATTTTTTTTCTGAATGAAAGATAAGAAAGTAATGATTGTTTTTTTGTGTGAATGAAGGATTGATAGAATCTTGTAATGGATGCTCGAAATTTGCATTTAATTTCTTTTTGATTTTATGTTTCCTTTGTTGACAGTTTTGGAAACCACGTTTTTTCGATGTTTTTCGTCTCTTGACGCTATTTTGAAAAACGCGGGTTTTTACTTGGCGCCATTTGGGGTAAAACTTTTGTCGCCAAATACAGCAGTGTGCTGATCTAGGATTTTACCGGGCGCTTCTGTCATTTTTTATAGCTATAACCAATGGTTATATTTATTTTTTACTTTTGTAATAACTTCTAGATGGCGCCACCAGAATAGAGTACTTATACGGTTTCCCTCTGGTGGGGAAACCGGGAGTTGATTCATTAAGACTGCAGTACCCTGGTGTGACCATCACGCGGGAATCTTTCCCTAAGGTTATTTCTGCCTTTATTATTTACACATCCATCAACTGTGTCTATATATAATAAATGAACCGTATTTAACCCTGAGGTGAATTGATGTCATCGAATGAGCTGCAAATTCATCCCAGCGAGTTACAAAGATAGTTTTCTAGTATTTCTGAGAAGTTAATTTTTAACTACCTAAGTATGAGCTGATCTTCCTCGTAACTCTTAAGTAGGAGCATTCAGTTTAATAAAATCAGTAACTGGATTATTTGTATCTATGGTTATTACTAGTTGTTTGTGTTATGACAAGTACTCTTTTTCTAAAGTCGGGCTCTAGTCACAATCTCTGGAGTAAGGGACCCTCAGACTTCGGGGGAAGGGGAAAGATGAAAACTTCAACTGAAAATTTTTTTTCTTCCAAAGTAGTTATTAAGTTTTTTTACTGCTGTCATTACTAGTTGTGTGAGAGAAGAGCAGGATCATGGCAGAAGAGGATGCAACAGGATGTGGTATTATTTAACAGTCCGTAGTGACAGATTAGATCCAAATTTGAGGCACTTGATTTTAATTGCCAGTACTTGCATACTATCGTTACCGTGCCAATTTTCAAGATAACTCACCAAATTGGCAACCCCGATTTTGCATGTGTCGTAGACGCTGATTTGGCAACCATGTGCTTCGTTTCATATTTTTCCGCTTGCCGCCATTCTAAGTCCAATCGTTCGTTTATATACTGTTCGAGTACATTGACGAGTATTCGAATTGTTAAATAATGAAATTTAATAATAATATTAATAATGATATAATTATATATATTTATTATAATAATAATATTATTATTATAAAAATAATATAATATAAAATTTAATAATAATAATAATAATAAAAGATTAAATAATGAAAATCAGTTATTCTTTTTTTATTTAATGATTGTTATCTATTTATAACCACTGATTACTTATTATTTTTCATATAGTACTTTTCGACTACGCTTTCCATACTCCGTTTTTTGAATTCGTGCGGTTGTATTCAATGTCACTAATATGGTTGCAATTGTACGTAAGTTCCCAACAACCATTCTGAGAATTCGAAGGCATATGTCTCAGACAACTTAGGTGAAATAGAATTTCCTTTCTCCACCATTTATTGGGCACTTTTGCTTCTACCATTACTTGTTGCAATTCACGAGAGATCAAATAGCAGAAGAATTATACTTCCAAAAGAACATGCCTAAATGGCTTCTGAAAGTAATGTTTTCACAATATGCAAGCCTTTTAGAGCCTGGGTAGATTTCGAAAACCTCCTATTTCCTAAAGATATAATCATTGCACCAATAAGAAGTGCATTGATAATACAAGTAATTACTGATTGCACCTATAAGGAGTATATAATTTTTTTTATCACTTCATCAGTTAAAATCTGAAAGCAATATGTGGTGTACATGAAATAGCTTAAGGTAACATATAGCTTTATAATGAAAGAGGGGACTCACTAATAAATTTGGAAGGAAAGATAGTGAGAAATGTTACACAATGACTTTCAAAATCTACATTTGTTCTGCAATAGAAGTTAAATAATGAGATACTAATTTGGATACCGTTTTAACCCTTTATCTACTTATAAGTACCACTCATATTAAAATTACATAGAATAACCATTTTTGCGAATATTCTGACGATATTTAGCAATAACACTCTTTTAATTTCACTCTCCAGGGTACATGACAGCACAGGTTCTATGATGAGTATTTTGGCGGGAAAGGCGAATATAGTTTTAAAACAGAAGTTGCGTTTTCAGCTGACATTTTGACTGGATTGCGACGATTGTCATTTTTGTTCTGAAAAAGTATTTAATGTCAAAAGGTAAGTCATTTTTTGTATGGTATTTAAGACTTTAGAAAACGATTTGAATATTTATTTTAAGTGAACAGTGTATATAGGGTGTCCCAAAACGACCGCATAAACTCTGTACAGCTAGATTCCTCGTTGAGAGTACATAAAAACTGCCCAAAGAAGCATTCCTGTACGATCCATAGTTTACGAGAAAAATACGAAAAACAAAGCATGACGTCACTTCTGGTGCAAAAAAAACCACTTTATTGGACATATCAACAACAGTATTTGCATATCTTTCCAGACGATAATGTTTAAAACGGTCGTCGCGCATGTCGCGTCATGCATGCGCGCCGTGGAATGACGTTAAGCCGCCGTTGAACTGGTATTTAAAAGGCTGCATCTTGCAGCTACCGGTAGTCTTTGTATGGTGGCCATGTATTCCGTTCGTGACTACTGCGACATGTATTTGCGACATGTCTTGCGACTACTGCGACATTCCATCTCAAGGAACTGGTGTATCGAGACGTAGTGACAACACAAATGGACTTAGTTACTCGTCTGCATGCTGCTTGTACTTCGGTGGACCCCAGGATGCTGCGACGTGTGATGACAGCCATTCCACGGCGTGCTCAAGCCTGCCTGGACATGCACGGCGGATACTTTGAACATCTGCCTTAAATTGTGCATATACTGCTGTTGATATGTTTAATAAAGGTTTTTTTTCCCTTGCACCCGGGAAGTAACGTCATAATTTGTTTTTCGTATTTTTCCCGTAAACTATGAATCGTACAGGAACGCTTCTATGGGCAGTTTTTATGTACTCCCAACGAGGAATTTAGCTGTTCAGAGTTTATGTGGTCGTTTTGGGACACCCTGTATAACTAATTTTGCAGTTGAATAACTTTGGGGTACTTAAAGTACCGACAGTACACTGGATGTTAGAGTAAGAACATATTTTTTTTCCGTCCGCGTAGCTTATTGTTGTAGCGTCATCTTAGTGCAATAGAGTTATGCTTTTTTGGCATTTCTTTTTAACTTAACTTATTTATTTTTTATTTTAACGTTTTCAAAAATTTTGAACTTTGAATCTGAGTTTTTTATCGCATAGTTAAATAAAATATCTGTAATTTATACCAATATTAGCAACATTTTAATTTCTTTTTGTATAATTGAGATTTAACAATAGTAGGAGGTTTTCAAGGTGCTATTGTTATCCCCTCCCTTTTCTTAGAGTATCTGGAAAAAAGAAGCTCAGTCTTTTCACGAGGCTTTGGATTTATTACAAAACCTACCATCTGAAAGCAGTGGTGCATTAACAGATGATTCTTCAGATGAAGAAGTCCCAGCAAATTATCTGCTGGAATTTTCAAATGACTGTAAGTGTAGATCAAGACTCAAGGTGCAGTAGTTCATGTTTAGAAAAGTCAGTGTTTCCTACTCCAGGATGCAGCACTTTAAAAAAACTTCCAATCGAAACTTCCCTCAAAATGTTCAACGTGTAATGAATTTTTGTGTTTTAATGAAAAGAAAAAGTGTTTCTTTGAATATCATCAAGTTAAGTTTATGTGTAAAATCTGCTTTTTTGTGTAAAAAAAAGTTAGTAAAATTTTAAAATTTTATAATTTTCAAAAATAAATATGCTATGTTGTAAGATATTAGTGTTCACTCGTTATTAAGTATTTTAAGAGTTAAAACTCCATTAAAGAAAATCATACAGATGTTTTGTATTATGAGAATATTTTAAACCTCCGAGTACTGATAGTACTTCAAAGTAACAATTTAATTAATTAGCTTTAACGGATTAAATTTCCCAAAGTTAAGTATTTTTTTATGCATATCCCTTAATTTTCACTGTAGTGATTCGATTTTTTAAATATATGTCAGGTTTGAAAAGATTAGCTTTAAAATTAAGGGAGTAATAAATAAAAATAGAGCGAACTCTTTATCATCGCGTAAGGATTTGTGGGTAAATAAGCCTATTTAAAGGTGGAGCGAGCAAGCTCCATACTATCCAGCATGAAAATGCAACTTAACCAAGACCTATACAGAACTTTTTCTAGCCAGATAAGGGTCTGAGGGTTCCCAGAAACCCATGTACCCGAAATTATATCCGTATATGACGAAGGCGAACGCGTACTGGAGAGAAGTAGCTGGTGGACTCCTGGCCGGATTACCGTCTTTTGTTCTATGGTGTTGCGCTCCTAAGGGACGCCATGTTGGATATTAGATTATTATAGAAGAAAAAAAAGAAGAGTTTGTAATATAAAATGCCTCATCATTTAACCCGCAGGCCTGGGGCCTGTCATATATATATATATATATATATATATATATATATATATATATATATTGCATAAAAAATTGCAGTAAATAAAGGGTTAAGATCGTAATTTCGAAATTGCATACATATTTTAAAATCTATCTATCTCTACTTATGTAGCTTTTGGGGCTTTAGTACTATTTCAATTGATCAACATATCTCTTTAACAATTTATTTTAAATTTAAGAAATAATTAATAACTAATCACGATTTATAGAAAAATTTGTGATGATTTTTTCAGAAAGGATTTGACATTATTGCAAAATATGTGTTATTATAATTGAAAAAAAAACCCTTTTTTCAAAATAATTTTGATTACATATTTATTTACGAAAGGTGACTGTATTTTTAATTGATCATAGGAACTGCTATTGAATAATCATGTAATAACGCCATTGCTTATTTTAATTAATATTTTATGTGATTTGTGGCTCATCGGAAATAATAACAAATTTATCATTGTGTGAATGAAACTTACGCATAACCTATTTTCAATTGACTTCAGACACTTTTGCTATTTATTTTCATTCTTAAAAAATCCTATGCTTACATTAAAAAGCTTTCCCATTATAGTGAAATTAAACGAATTAGTAATGCCTTTTGTATATATACTCTATAAAAATAACAATAATTATAATAATAATAAAAAAATGACGCACCAATGACGAGTTGTTCGATAGACACAAAAATTGGTGTGTAGAAAGATTATGTATAGAATAGAAATGATTAAAATTTCAGAAAAATTGAATTATTTATTTCAGAGTTACATAGTTACAAAGTAACGAGCTCAATGAGGTGTTAACTCACTTCTAGCCTGGATGCAAGTTGCCACACGAGAGTGATAAAGCACCTTGATAGTTTCTTGCCGTATTTCTTACCAAATTTGCTCTTATTGTCGGGCCAGGTCATCAATATTCCCTGGTAAATGCAACCGCCTTCCCATCATATTCCAGACATGCTCGATTGGAGTAAGATCTGACGATCTGAGTGTTACAAATGTGTTTGACAAGCTGTAAGACAGTTCATAGCAACACGTGCCGGGGTCTGGTATTATCTTTCTGAAATGTAAGGCCAAGGTACTGCTGAAAGAACGGTAGCAAAACTTCTCAGAATGTCGTCGACGTACCACTGTGCTGTAAGTGTGCCTCTAATGACGACCAAAGAGGTCCGGTTGTCCATAGAAAGGACACCCTAGACCATAACTCCTGTTTGAGGGCCTGTGTGGCATGCAATAGTGAAAACAGGATCGGCACGGTGCCTTGGGCGTCTTCAGACACGTCTTCGATGATCGTCAGAACACAGTTGGAAGCGGGATTTGTCGCTTAACACTATACGTCCCCAGTCAGCATGATACCAACCTGATCGAGCCAAGCACTACTGTAATCTGGCTCGACAGTGTGCAAGTGTGAGTGGCAGATGGAGTAGCAGACGGTACGAGTGTACATTTAGCTCTATCAGCCGTCTGTGAATGGTCATGGTGGACACTCGTGTGTGGGTCGCAAGTCTGATGGTTGATAACGATGAATAAGGTACTGTGACTGCTGATCTGATATTCAATCTGTCCTCCCGATCTGCTGTGGCCCTAGGTCGACCACTACCATCCATAACGATGAAATCTACCATTGTCCACCCATTCTTGCCGCTCAGCTTCGATCCATATGACGAGCGATTCTCCAATTTGCCCCTCCTGCCTCTTTCAATCCAATGATGCGACCTCTTTCAAACTCTAACAGTTGCTTGTACTGAGCTTGAATCTTGCGGCGAGGCATTTTTTCAGTCTTTAAAAGGTATCCTAAATCGCAACGCAACAGAAATTTTGACCATCAGATTGAGAATGGCTTCGTTGAGTGTGCAATTCCTCTCGCTGCAGCTCCCACTATTCTTCCATTGTACACCAAATTTTAATAATTTGCATGTTCGGTATAAATGTCTTTGCATTCGAAATTTCATACAATCGGGTGACTCTTTCTTGGTGCCTCGATTTTTTTTGTTATACAGTGTATATTGCTGAATAAATTTATAATTAAAATCGAATAAGATAATAATAAGGCATTATATATGGGATTTCTTTTGTATACTACAGAAATTTACATCAGAAAAATAACAATTTTTATTTTTATATCCACACATCATGTATAGCAGTGCTTCTCAACCTTTGTATCTTTGCAGACCGGTCAACATTTGATAATTTTTCCGAGGTCCGCTGAGGAGGGTGAGCGGACATTGATTATTTATAATTATATTTTAATTTGCCTTCAGAATAAAATACAGTTGAACTAAAAAATGAGCATATAGTGATTTAACATTGAATATAAAGTTATTTCCATGATAAACCCGAAAGAAATACACCACACAAAGTAAATGCAATGGAAATAATTTAATGTTCCTCGGGCGGCCCAATACTATTTCATCCACGAATCATCATTACCTGTCTGCGGCCGGGGGTCGGAGACCACTCATGTATAGGATTCATGCTCAAAAAATAATTTATATAAATGTAATGTTTTTTTAGTTTCGAAATAAGATGTTTTCATCATCCATTTGATATCCATTTCATCTAAATATAAAACATGCAGAATATCTGCAAATTTTTTTTTTAAAAATAATTTGATACTCATACATATTCACATGATATTGCTTTTACAGAATAGTCTGTGCATATTTCAGCATTGCAGAAAGTATAACACTTGCATATTTTTAACAGCTTGTAATCTTGTTATAGCATTCCACATACCACTGAATTAGCAATTAATATGTATAAAATGAAATAATATTCTGCTGATGTAACAGTGGACATATTTATTTTCCTTTCAGTTATCATTTTCACTTATATGTAAAAACACATCGGAGCGATATTTTTCTAAATGTTAATTATTTGTTAACCTGGCAAAGTAATTTCACAAAATTTATAACTTAATGTAATTACATAATTGTTTTGTTAGAAAAAATTTCATCATAACGTATGTCAATTCTTACTCTTTTTGTTATTTTCATGAAATAAACTAGATTTTAAATTCCGTTAAATTCTATTCGAAAGTTTTTACATATTAGCAAAGCTTAACTCAGTGGCGCAACAGATCATGAGGGCCAAGATCTACTGTGCCTATATCAGTATACGTGACCTTGGGTCCTGAGGTGCATGAGCAGATGTTCTGATCAGGTGGTCAGTCTGACGCGAAACCCCCAGTTTTAAGTTCCCAAGCAAGCTTGGTACTCATTTATTGGCCTACTGAAGGGATGAAAGGTTAAGTCAACATTTCCCAGCCCGGGGTTTGAACCTCAGACTTGTGGTATGGACTCGCGATGAACTACCACTCAGCCACTGGGCTTCTATTACGTATTACGTTACAGAAATTTAAAATAGAGGACCCATGAAAAAATGTGAAAGCCAAATTTATCGATGCAAAGCAAAAATTATGAGTCATTACATGAAACCGTTTGAAAAAATACACATTGCCTATTTGCTTACGAAATATATATAGATATATAAAATCGGTAATTATATATTATAAAACTAACTAATAAATAGAAATATAACAAGTCAGTACAGGTAAAAAAATAAAATAGCTACAGAAGAGTAATATCCTAAGGCAATGATCTCCAACCCCCGAACCACGGCCTGGTACCGGCCCGTGGATCAAATGGTACCGCGACACTCAACAAATATTAAATTATTTCCATTTTATTCATTGTGCTGTATTTCTCTCAGGTTTGTGTGACTTTTCATGGAAAACACTTATATTTATGTTCAATCACTTTATATTCATTTTTTGGTGTAACTGTATTTTATTTTGAAGGCATATTTAAGTGCAATTAAACTAAAATTTTAAAATCAGCACAGTTTAAAATGTAAATAATCCACTTCCCACCTTTAGCGGGCCGCGGTATGTTATTAAATGCTCACCGGTTCATGACACTGGCCTGCGGAACTAAGATTGAAGCGTCAAACATTGTTTTAAGGATAACCAACCTTCCCCTATACTTTTTCATACTTTTATAAAATTTACATGAATAAAATTTATAATTTATTACTCAAAACAAAAGCAAGCAAAAAAAAAATGAAAGAAAAAAAATTCATCGTCTTTGAACGTTTTAATATATGCAAGATGTTCTGTTCAACAATTTGAATGGCATTGCCTTATTTACTTTAAACAGATCTTTTTACACAGTATACAATTTTCAAATGCGTTAAATACATATGCAGTCTATAATAAGTCTCACCTCGTCTTATTTTTTCCTAAATTTCAATTCGTTTTCATCATGTTTTAAATATGGAAATATCATCTATACAGGGTGTTGCCAAATTCGACCGACAAATCCAAAGGAGTGATAGTAGGCAGCATGGCAATGACAAAGCATCATAGAACATGGGGTCGCAAACTACATTTAGTCGGAGTAATTCGCAAAAACAGTTATAAACTGTGTGATATCGAGTGGAATGAAAAGGAGAAAAAAGAGGTAAGAAATACATTTCTTAGAAGTAAAGCATGTTTTTACAGTACGAACAATGCATTACAGCTCGACGTTCGGAAATGTAACGATAAGTGATTGCTACAGGAATTGTTCGAGGTGGTGGCCACGTTCATCATAGCACAGCCGACACCTACGGATTGTTGGACGCGTTCAAACAAATCTGGTGTGCTGGCGATGTCAGCTGAATCGACGACGATACTTGCAGAGAGATCCTCAACACAGTAGGCACCGGCGTCTCACACACAAGCGATTTCAGGTGTCCCCAAAAGAAGAAATCCGAGGGATTGAGGTTTGGGGAGCGTGGAACCAAAGCAATAGGTCCGCCGTGTCCAATACCCAAAATATGTAGCATAGAGGTGGTTGCTCACTGTAATCGAAAAATGTGCTAGTGCAACATCGTGCATGAGCAACACGTTCTGGTGTGCAGTGGTTGGTATTTCTGCAGTGACTCCCAGGAGAATTGGTGGCCGCCGTAGCCAAGTGGTCAAGGTATCGGATCATGGCAAATATGTCATGAGTTCGAGCTAAGTACCACTAAAACTCGCTGTGTAGGGGTGCGATGCACGTTAAATATGTCGAGAGCTCAAACGTCCTCCCGTTGGTGTGGTGTGGTAGTTAGGAGAGGGGGTGCCAGCTCAGGTGTCGTCCTCTTCACTTGACCATGGTTGAAAATTACAAGGTCCGTCGCCAAAAGCTCTCATGTAGCTGAACAGTGACGTTAATATGCACCCACTCTCTCACCCAGGAGAAGTGAGTAATTTTCATACATGCAGGTTTCTTCAACCCTACCAAGACACACCAAACCCTTGCATTCATTAGCTATTATCCTCATCTAACTATTCTTCCTCCCAACGTTTACAGCTATCGCGATTTTCACCGATTAAAGGACTTTGCAGCCACATTCTCTTCAATGGGCATCATCAAGATCTTAGCACCTTACAATCAGGAATGGTGACCAGAAAACATTCTTTAGTTTCGCTGCGTAAACCTCCAAATATCAACTCAGGTGGACGATCGTGGCGTAACGGAAAATATTAGGGCTCCCTGTAAAGTCAGATTTTGGACCCCAAGGCGGATCTTACAAAGGGTTGCAAAACCATAACATAGCATAGTCTTGGAGCCCCTAGAATCATGCCTCCCTTGCGATGCGGGGGTTTCTGGGGTGTACATTACGCCACTGGAGGACGATAGGGTCCGATGCTGTTTATTCTTTCTACTTAGCAAACTTTCACTTATGTTAACTTAGCATGCATGTCTCTTGTATATTTATTACATTGTATTGTAATATTGTGATTGATTTACATCCACACAGAGAAGGTCGTTCATACTTTATGGAAACGAATTTGTAATTCATTTTCTCGTTTGAATTTTGAGATAAAATTTTGGCAACTTCAGAATAATTATCTGCTAATGTTTTATTTTGATTAGAATGTAAAATAAAAAAGTTTATTTTTAAAATGGCTCCAAAAATGATATATGGCTCGAAGGTTACATAATTACTCTTTCCAAGGAGAAATATTCCTATCAACAAATTAAAAAGCGGTGTAAAAATCTTGGTTATTCCATTACAATCAAAATTATTTATAATGAATCAAATATGAAAGACAAATGCGTCTGCAGAAAGTAAAAATAAAAACATAACCACGAAACTTCATCTAAGACTGTTCAAACGCAGGCAACTATCAAAAATGTGAAGTCTCTGATCCTAAAAGATGATCAGTCAACTCAAAGATTCATTGCATCAAAACTAGAAATGTCTTCTGGAATTGTAATTAAAATCATTCATAAGGATTTAAAGTCAAAACAGATGCTTAAACATTAAGTTCATCTGCTTTTGCCAAAACATATTGCTGAAAGAAAAATAAATTGTCGAAAATTATATGAAAAATACTTAACTGCTGAAAATTAGAAAATGTAGCGCATGGGTATATTTAAGTGACTGTAATAAAGGAAGATCAATTTCTTGTTGCAAAATTGATGGGAATGATCACATGGAAAGGCTTCGTCAGTGTACAGAAAACTTTGCAAAGGAATTCATGATAGTAGCAGGATTTTGTTACAACGGCAAATTAAAGATAAAAAAGTCTCAAGTAAAGCGAAAATTCATTCAATCTACTATCAGCAGAACAAACCTATTTTTGAAGAAGAAATTCCAAACTTAGATGGAGGAGACACTGATAAAATTGAACTTCATATGGACAAAGCCTCTAGTCACACGTCTAAGCTAGCTGCCGTTTATTTAGCAAAGAAAGAATCAGAAACAGGAATAAAGTGTATCCATTTGAAGACAGACATATAAATCATCCTACGCTTCAGCAATGGACTTTTGTGATTTCGGTTTATTAAAAAGAGCCTTGGAAAAACAGCATCCGAGAACACTGAACGGACTTTGGAAAACTGTTCAAGAGGAATGGACTAAAATTTGCATGACAGTGTGAAGAAAAAGTTCACTTTCTTGAAAAATTCGAGTTAGAGCTATTGCCAAGATCATGGCTATCAGATAGAAGCAAATTTCCACAAAAAAATACAGTATTTGTTGATAAAAGTTAACTATCAAAATCGTTTCCATAAAGTGCGAATGACCTTCTGTAGTTCTCAAAACTGAATGGACTAAATTCATGACGGTCACATGATAAATGGAATCACGTGTTCATTGAATTCAAAATTGACATTAGACTCGTACTTGTTGTTCTACTAGTAAAATTTAAGTAAAATTTCAAATTTAATAATTGGGTTATAAAATGTCCAAATACTACTAAAATTCTACAAATTTTTCCAAAATTAAAAAAAAAAATCTTGTATATATATATATTATACATATGTTTTTAAATTAAGGGCATTTTGTTTACCTATATGTGCGTTATTATTATTGGAAAATATGTACTTTTTTTTTAAAAAAAGAAAAACTTGGCAAAAGCGAAGCGCTTGAACTGATTAGATGGAAACACGTGTTGCAGTTATCATATCATTATGACGTCACATGAATTTATCAGCGGATTGGCGAGAAACACGTGATGCAGCTATCATTTGACTATAACGTCATATGAATTGATCAGCGGATTGGCTGGAAACACGTGTTGCAGTTATCATGTGACCATGGCGTCACGTGAATTTGGACAAATTAAGATTAGTTTATGATAGATAAATGAATCTAAAGGCATTGAGAAAAGAAATATTTTCGCCTTCAAACCATATTTTTCATCTCCATCCTTTCTTTTTACGGCGTAAATGTAACACGATGTAGTGCTTGGTTTAATCCAAGACTCAATGATTTTGAGAGCAAAATATTTCTATCTCTATGAACGATTCCTTTAACTTAAAAGAATTTAGCAATAATTTCATCATTTGGTTATTGTCAAATTTTTCAATATGTTAGATTGTTCAGTTAGTTCATTTAGAAAAGTGATACAAAATAAATGAAACTCGATGTTAAAATATTTGGCGTTTTGTTGGCTTTTTTTTCGTGTTTTGTTAACGAAAAAATGCTTCTAAAAATATCATGTCTTGACTATTTTTTATGCCCAAATGTGATACGTCTGATGACCTCACGAAATTCAAAATTACCTTGGAAAATTATTCGCGTTCACTTTTATAGTTTATATAACGAAGAAACTGATAAAAAATATAACAGAATTATATCTTACATAGCGATATTTTGACGCAGCAAGGTTATTTTAAAATAAATTGTTTTTATTTATATGTTTAAAATTTTTTAAGCTTAGAGATGCTTTGATTTATAAGTTTTAACTACTAATTTGATATCGGTATGCTGCAGCATTTTTCGCCCAATAATTTTGTTTACTTAAAATTATTCAAAATATAATGTAAAAAATTTTTTTTTTTACATTATGGATTTTTTACAGTATTTATACATTTTTTAATGCTTCCTTATATATATATATGCTTTTCTAATGAATTCTCGGTGTCTTGACAAATTGTGCTAAATATATACGAGAGAAATCCTTATGAATATAAATATCCATTCAAATACAAATAAAATTTTTCAATGAAATAATATATACAAGCGAACGTGATATATACATTAAAAAATGCATATATTATTTATTACAAAACGCAAGCGCACTTAATTTTCACAAAATTTACTCTTTGACTTAATTCCGAAAAGTAAATATATTTGAAATATTTTTATAATTTTGGGGGGAAAAAACATTAAATCAAAAATTCTGATACTCTAAGTCTCTTACAGAATATTTATGAAATAATTTTTATCATTATTGTGCTACTAATAGAAATAAGAAAATGAAACGTTCTAAAATCAAAAAAGGTTTTGTATTGGTATTTATCAAACACTTAAGAGATAGAGCAACATAGAAATGAGTAATTTATACTTAAACTATTATTGTTAAGTATTGGCATGCTAGTCCCAAAGGGGTAAAAAAAGAAATTTCTCGAAACTTTAGTAATTAAAGTAATAAACTAATGATAAAAAAGTTTGGAAAAATTAATCTAGATTGTTTGACTGTTATATATTTATTTAAGTTTTCTTGTTATAGAATTGTGCGAGAAAAATTGATTCTGGAAAAGTGAAAAAGAATACCATATTAGGTTCCATTCTAATAATTTTTATACAATTTTTTTTTCTGCGTAACAAGGATTTTTGAATTGTTTATTCTTTTATAGTTCCGAATGAATTTTCCGAATACTATTCAAATTTTTATTACTGCAAGTGAGTTGTTGATATTTTAAAAGAAAAATAAACATATTTCATAAATATAAATGCAATCCAGATTGGTAAAATGTTTTGTTGCTTTATCTATTTATCTAAATATTGCATTTAAATTTTTCTTTTCAAATTCTCTCTTCGCCATTCTCATAATGAAAAATTTTACGGTTTAGTCATTTTTAATTAACAAATCTAAATAATATAATCAAAGAACAATGACTGAAATAACGTAGCGTGATGAATTATTTAAGTATAGTTAATTAATAATTGTCTTTAATTTCATCTTCAGGGAATTAGGAGAATTTTGTGTTTTCAAGAATCGTATTTTGATTTTTCAAAAAACCAGAAATGCAATCTGTTATTAATAAGATAACGAAGCATACTTATTTTGAACGCTATTTTGTGTGACTAAAACGTTCTACAAAATGTACCGTTATGGCTAAAAAGTTTTAGTTTTTTGTAGTTTTTAATACTTTGCGAGAATTTTATGGTCTTTTCATTTTTAGCACGTTTTGTGGAAAGTACAATATCATATAAGTAAATAACAGTTGTACTTACTTTTCTGGGGATTTTTTATCTCCCCCAGGACCTTCCTGAGCGCTTTTAGGATTTTCACTTTGAGGACCCTTTGTAGGATTCTGAGTTGCTCCTTTTTCAGGATTTTGAGGTTTGGAAGGATTTTTATTCTGAGGATTTTGAGTCGTCTGTGCAGAACTCTTGTTGGGTTCGTTTTTAGATTGCTCTTGGCTTTGAGGCTTCTGATTCTGTGAGCCTTGTGTAGTCTGAGGACTCCTAGTTGTTCCTTTTCCATTTTTAGGACGTTCTTCGGGTCTTTGAGGTTTCTCATTTTGTGGACCTTGTGGTGCATTTGCAGGACTTTGAGGTTCTGAACCTTGGGGGCCTTTAGGTGTGCCCTGTGGACCTTGGGAGCCTTCACCTTGATAACCTGGAAAGCCAAATTCTACCCCTCGGTAACCTGGAATGCCTAATTCTGCCCCTCGGTAACCTGGAAAGCCTTGATAATCTTCTGATGATCCTGAAAATGGACCTGATCCTTGATAAATTAGAGAGCCGGATCCTGGAATCTGGTAACCTGGAAAGCCGAATTCTCCCCCTCGGTAACCTGGAATGCCAAATTCTGCCCTTCGGTAACCTGGAAAACCAAATTCAAACCCTTGATTACTTGAAGAGTCGGATTCTGAACTCTGCTGACCTGGAAATCCGAACTCAAACCCTTCATTACTTGAAGTGTCGGATTCTGAACTCTGCTGACCTGGGAAACCGAATTCTAAGCCTCGGTGACCTGGCAAGCCGAACTCTGAACCTCGGTGACCTGGATAGCCAAATTCTAGACCCCGGTAACCCCGGCCAAACTGGGGTCCTTGGTGACCTAGCGAGCCTAACTGGCGTCCTTGGTAACTTAAAGAGCCATGTTTTAAGCCTTCAGGTTTAAATTGCTGACCTTGATTACCTTCTGGTAAACCAGATCCAGACCGACGCTGACCAAAACCATAATATCGGTTTCTGAGTCTTTTCACTCGATTTTGAGGCACTTCTGTACCATTCAGATAATAGAGCTTGTAATTTCCACTATGTATCTGTCGATAAGGAGCTCGCCCACCTTCTCCGAAATTTAAATAACTTCCTGGGCGATATCCATATTCAGATCCTCCTTTGTTTCCACCAAACAATAAACTTTCTAATCCACCTCCGTTATTTCCACCAAGCAATAAACTTTCTATTCCACCAAAATCTTGTTTCTCAATTGTTAGGAAAATTATTACTAAAAGCCTCAATTCTCTTATAAAATCATCGTTCGGATCACCAGTGGTTTCTAAATACGCTTTACGTAATGCATTTGTCACAACTTCTGTTTTCTTGAAAATTGATGCAGTTTTATCACCATGATCTACTATAAGTTCAGCAAGAGCTGACGCAAAACCGAACATTAATGCTTCTTTTTCAAGACCATTCCCGGATCGTCCTTTCTTTAGAAGCCGGATGGCCTGGAGCAATATTCTTGTCACCTCTTTTAAGTCCTTATTTCCTTGCTTTCCAAATTCACTTGAATCAATAATATTTTTTATAAAAATTTTGGCAAATTTCTTTTCTGTCTCATCGAATTCCATAGGGTCATTCGAAGTTTCAATCTGGTTTGCACCATTGGTCGTATGTAAACATATTACCACGAAACAAATTACAATGAAAACATGGGATAACCACCCCATGTCTATTTTTGAAAAGTATCCTTAGGGCACTACTTACACGTTTCAAAATGTCGCCTTTTTATAACAAAATCAGATGTCATTAAATTTAATTGTCTGTGATCAGGTTTGTAATTTGGCTCATGGGTAGTAATTTTTCGTTATAATGCATCATCTTTGCAATTGGATTGCGATCAGATATCCGTAAAGACTAATCATAGTTGCGACAGATTGTTTGTTTAGCTGAAGTTTACGAGTATCTTATCCGTAAAAAAGGAAAAGAAGGGGAAAAAACATCTTTTATTCTTTTTTTAAGTATTTCAATAAATAGCTTTCAATTAGAGTTTAGTGCGTAGTAAATATTTTTCAACTTTTTTTTGCTCTATTTTGCTTTAAAAAAATAGTAAGAAATTGTGTTTTACGCTTTGTAATATAAATAATAAGGTGTAATTTCTGCTTATTTCGATAGTTTTTATGTAGATATTTTTATGATGTTAATTTTATCCGAGAATATTAATCTCATGAATGTCGTGTATAATGCAATTCGTCGATTTTGTTTATTTTCGGTAATAAATTCCATAAACACCTGTCTCACACACACGGTAAGTGTACGGTCAGAAGATTCGTTCAGCAATCAAATTTAACAATTACTATTTAAATTTAACAAATAGTAAATGTTGCCAGTTATGCAATCACTATTTTTGATTATATTATACCAATATCAATAAAAAGCACAATTGAATGCTACAATTTGAAACAAGATTTACAGAAATAAATCTAAAAAGTAAAGGAAATTTTTTTTTCCCTTTAGATTTTTTTGTTTGTTCATCCGAAGATTTCTTGTATTACGTGTAAATACAAAGCATTAAGTAAGATTTACAAGGTTAAAGGCAATAAACTAAAAGTAAAAAAACTTTTTTAAGAACAAGCTTTTATTTAAACGCGCTAAAAAGAATAAAATAAACTTTTCCTTTAAAACTTTTTTTACTATCAACTTATAACGTCATTACACAATTTATATGATACAAAAGCTTGTCGCGAGATTTACACGTGTAGATAAACGAGTAAAATAAATAACTTAACTTGATTGATTTTAATTTGTAAAAATTCAAACTAAGTAAATACGAGTACTTAAATCTCGCGACAAGCTTTTATATCATATAAATTGTGTAATGACGTTATAAGTTGATAGTAAAAAAAGTTTTAAAGGAAAAGTTTATTTTATTCTTTTTAGCACGTTTAAATAAAAGCTTGTTCTTAAAAAAGTTTTTTTACTTTTAGTTTATTTTTTACTTTTTAGTTATCACTGGACAGGTTTCTCAGCCTGTTCAACTTATTGAACGCTGGTTCGCCATCCCTGGTTTAACTGAATTAATTCTGACAAAAAGGGTACTAGACTAAAAACACAATGTTTTTAAATCCGTAATTTTTAAGCACTTTTTTAAATCTTCGTGCAGATCTTGGGTAACATTGTTCTACACACGAAAAAAAAAGGTTTAGTGAGAATATCTTCATACATGACAAAGTTATTAAATGTTTAATTAATATTTTGACTATTTTTGAAAAAAATTTAAGAATATAATATGTATTTGAAATATTTTGAAGATAAGGGGTATATTTTTCTCTAACATATTAGAAGAAAAATTTAGTTATTTATTAAAAAACTTCAAAAGGCATTTAAATATTTCTATTAATCAATAAAATGCATAAGATTCAAAACGCATGTTGTAATCAAAAATGAAAGTTTTATCAAATAATGATAATTTTTTGCTGGACTTTGAATATCTTCTACGTAAGAATCTATTTTTTTTTAATTGCTCAGGTCATCTTTAAAAACCTGATTTTGAAAAAATAATTAACCATCGCATTATTTTTTACAAGCTTTTATTTAACTTACAATGTATGTATGTATGTAATTTGTTCGGGTGGAATCTTGCAACTCAATTTTGAAGCTGATATCTTCACTCTATTGAGCTGAAATTTTGTACACACGTTTAGTTTGGATGACAATGCATGTTTTGACTATTTATATTCGGATATTGCAATTAATTAAAAAGATATTAATTAAAAACATTAAACTAGTTTTGGGCGCCAAGTTTGATATATCTGCATTGTTGTAATAATGTTATTTTTACAACAATGACAAAAGTTGGCGTCGAAAATCGGTTTTCAGCCAAACTAAAATTTCATAACGTTGCGCTATTGACTGTATTTATTAACTTTGTCTAAAAAGTAATTACATTTCTACAACGTAAAAATAATCTAATTTCTACAACGTATGCAATTTTTTTACAAATTTCTATCTATTTTCTTGGATTTAAATTCAAAACAAAAAAAGTAGAGCTATTTTTCAAGTAGATTGGTACATTGTATACCTTTCTCAACGCTGCCAAGTTAAACTGAGATGGAGTATTGTAGAAATTCTTTAAAAAAATTTATCTAACTTTAATCTATGAAACTCAGACAAAAAATAATTACAGAATCGGAAGGATCATTTTTTTTTATCTATCTTACCCATCAAAAAGGAATCCGCTAGGAAAACAATAAGAGAAAAATATTATCCAGAAATGCAATGTATTTTCAATTAAAAAAATAATTTTATATTAAATTAAATGAATTTTTTAAAGAAATTTTCTAATTTTAAGCCTACAAGTAATTTAAATATACCTCATTTTATCACCAGTAATCTAAACACACACTACGACATGTGTCCTTAAATTTAATTACAAATAGAATCTGTTAATTTTATTTGAGTTTTTTTTTGTTTGAAAAATTACGGCAATTTTGTTTCTCTAGATGCGTTAGGCACATTATAAAACCAGCTCAAGGTTCTTTATATTCATAAAATGTGCCAAAAGAGAATAATTTGCAAATAAGGAGATTTTAAAAATAAGGAGAGAAAAAAAATCGAATTTGAGAAGAAACATTTCGTTAAATAGGAAATGCACTTCGCTATTTGGAGTTATTTTACGAAGAAAAGAATAATATGTGCTTGGGTCCAGGAAAAATTCTTAAAATAGAGAAATTCCCAAAATAGAGGTTCGTTACATGGAGGTTTGACTGTATAAAAATAAATCGAGGGTTAATTATTTTTTCAAAATCAAGTTTCTAAAGATGACCTGAGCAATTAAAAAAATAGATTTTTACGTAGAAGATATCCAATGTCCAACAAAATATTATCATTAGTTGAGAAAACTTTCTTTTTTGATTACAATATGCGTTTTGAATTTTAAGCATTTTATTGATTAATACAAATATTTAAATGTCTTTTGAAGTTTTTTAATAAATAACTAGATTTTTCTTCTAATATGTTAGAGAAATATATCCCTTACCTTCAAAATATTTCAAATAAATAATATATTCTTTAAGATTTTTCAAAAAATAGTCAAAATTTTAATTAAACATTTAATAACTTCGTCATTTATTAAGATAATTTCACGAAACCTTTTTTTTTCGTGTGTAGAACAATATTACCCAAGATCTGCACAAAGATTGACAAAATTACGGATTTAAAAAAAATTGTGTCTTTCGTTTAATACCCTTTTTGCGAGAATTGATTCAGCTAAATCAGGGATGGTGAACCAGCGTTGAATGAGTTGAACAGGCTGAGAAACCTGTCCAGCGATAACTAAAAAGTAAAAAAAAATTAAAAATAAAAAAACTTTTTTAAGAACAAGCTTTTATTTAAACGCTCTAAAAAGAATAAAATAAACTTTTCCTTCAAACTTATTTTACTGTCAACTTATAACGTCATTATAAAATTTGTATGATATAAAAGCTTGTCGCGAGATTTACCTGTGTAGATAAACAAGTAAAATAAATAACTTGACCTCAATGATTTTAATTTTTAAAAATTCAAACTAAGTAAATACGTGTACTTAAATCTCGCGACAAACTTTTATATCATATAAATTGTATAATGACGTTATAAGTTGACAGTAAAATAAGGTTTGAAGGAAAAGTTTATTTTATTCTTTTTAGAGCATTTAAATAAAAGCTTGTTCTTAAAAAAGTTTTTTTATTTTTAATTTATATACAGTCAGATCTCCATGTAACGAACTTCTATTTTGGGAATTTCTCTATTTAAGAACTTTTTCCTGGAACCAAGCACATATTACTCTTTTCTTCGTAAAACAATTCCAAATAGCGAAGTGCATTTTCTATTTAACGAAATGTTTCTTCTAAGATTCGATTTTTTTTCTCTCCTTATTTTTAAAATATTTCAGGTCATTTTGCAAAATATTCTCTTTTCGCATATTTTATGAATATAAAGAACCTTGAGCTGGTTTTATAATGTGCCTAACTCATCTAGAGAAACAAAATTGCCGTAATTTTTCAAACAAAAAAAACTCAAATAAAATTAACAGATACTATTTGTAATTAAATTTAAGGACACATGTCGTAGTGTGTGTTTAGATTACTGGTGATAAAATGAGGTATAATTAAATTACTTGTAGGCTTAAAATTAGAAAATTTCTTTAAAAAATTCATTTATTTTAATATAAAATTATTTTTTTAATTGAAAATACATTGCATTTCTGAATAATATTTTTCTTTTATTGTTTTCCTAGCGGATTCCTTTTTGATGGGTAAGATAGATAAAAAAAAATGATCCTTCCGATTCTGTAATTATTTTTTGTCTGAGTTTCATAGATTAAAGTTAGATAAATTTTTTTAAAGAATTTCTACAATACTCCATCTCAGTTTAACTTGGCAGCGTTGAGAAAGGTATACAATGTACCAATCTACTTGAAAAATAGCTCTACTTTTTTTATTTGGAATTTAAATCCAAGAAAATAGATAGAAATTTGTAAAAAAATTGCATACGTTGTAGAAATTAGATTATTTTTACGTTGTAGAAATGTAATTACTTTTTAGACAAAGTTAATAAATACAGTCAATAGCGCAACGTTATGAAATTTTAGTTTGGCTGAAAACCAATTTTCGACGCCAACTTTTGTCATTGTTGTAAAAATAACATTATTACAACAATGCAGATATATCAAACTTGGCGCCCAAAACTAGTTTAATGTTTTTAATTAATATCTTTTTAATTAATTGCAATATCCGAATATAAATAGTCAAAACATGCATTGTCATCCAAACTAAACGTGTGTACAAAATTTCAGCTCAATAGAGTGAAGATATCAGCTTCAAAATTGAGTTGCAAGATTCCACCCGAACAAATTACATACATACATACATTGTAAGTTAAATAAAAGCTTGTAAAAAATAATGCGATGGTTAATTATTTTTTCAAAATCAGGTTTCTAAAGATGACCTGAGCAATTAAAAAAAATAGATTCTTACGTAGAAGATATTCAATGTCCAGCAAAAAATTATCATTATTTGATAAAACTTTCTTTTTTGATTACAACATGCGTTTTGATTCTTATGCATTTTATTGATTAATACAAATATTTAAATGCCTTTTGAAGTTTTTTAATAAATAACTAAATTTTTCTTCTAATATGTTAGAGAAAAATATCCCTTACCTTCAAAATATTTCAAATAAATAATATATTCTTTAAGATTTTTCAAAAAATAGTCAAAATTTTAATTAAACATTTAATAACTTCGTCATTTACTAAGATAATTTCACGAAACCTTTTTTTCGTGGGTAGAACAATATTACCCAATATCTGCACAAAGATTGACAAAATTACGGATTTAAAAAAAATTGTGTCTTTCGTTTAATACCCTTTTTGCGAGAATTGATTCAGCTAAATCAGGGATGGTGAACCAGCGTTGAATGAGTTGAACAGGCTGAGAAACCTGTCCAGCGATAACTAAAAAGTAAAAAATAAATTAAAAATAAAAAAACTTTTTTAAGAACAAGCTTTTATTTAAACGCTCTAAAAAGAATAAAATAAACTTTTCCTTCAAACCTTATTTTACTGTCAACTTATAACGTCATTATACAATTTATATGATATAAAAGCTTGTCGCCAGATTTAAGTACACGTATTTACTTAGTTTGAATTTTTTTAAATTAAAATCATTGAGGTCAAGTTATTTATTTTACTTGTTTATCTACACAGGTAAATCTCGCGACAAGCTTTTATATCATATAAATTTTATAATGACGTTATAAGTTGACAGTAAAATAAGTTTTGAAGGAAAAGTTTATTTTATTCTTTTAAGAGCGTTTAAATAAAAGCTTGTTCTTAAAAAAGTTTTTTTATTTTTAATTTATATACAGTCAGATCTCCATGTAACGAACTTCTATTTTGGGAATTTCTCTATTTTAAGAACTTTTTCCTGGAACCAAGCACATATTACTCTTTTCTTCGTAAAACAACTCCAAATAGCGAAGTGCATTTTCTATTTAACGAAATGTTTCTTCTAAGATTCGATTTTTTTCTCTCCTCATTTTTAAAATATTTCAGGTCATTTTGAAAATTATTCTCTTTTGGCACATTTTATGAATATAAAGAACCTTGAGCTGGTTTTATAATGTGCCTAACGCATCTAGAGAAACAAAATTGCCGTAATTTTTCAAACAAAAAAAAACTCAAATAAAATTAACAGATTCTATTTGTAATTAAATTTAAGGACACATGTCGTAGTGTGTGTTTAGATTACTGGTGATAAAATGAGGTATATTTAAATTACTTGTAGGCTTAAAATTAGAAAATTTCTTTAAAAAATTCATTCATTTTATTATAAAATTATTTTTTTAATCGAAAATACATTGCATTTCTAGATAATATTTTTCTCTTATTGTTTTTCTAGTGGATTCCTTTTTGATGGGTAACATACATAAAAAAATGATCTTTCCGATTCTGTAATTATTTTTTGTCTGAGTTTCATAGATTTTTTAAAGAATTTCTTCAATACTCCATCTCAGTTTGACTTGGCAGCGTTGAGAAAGGTATACAATGTACCAATCTACTTGAAAAATAGCTCTACTTTTTTGTTTTGAATTTAAATCCAAGAAAATAGATAGAAATTTGTAAAAAAATTGCATACGTTGTAGAAATTAGATTATTTTTACGTTGTAGATATGTAATTATTTTTTAGACAAATTTAATTGATACAGTCAATAGCGCAACGTTATGAAATTGCAGTTTGGCTGAAAACCAATTTTCGACGCCAACTTTTGTCATTGTTGTAACAATAACATTATTACAACAATGCAGATATATCAAAGTTGGCGCCAAAACTAATTTAATGTTTTTAATTAATATTTTTTTACTTAATTGCAATGTCGGAATATAAATTGTCAAAACATGCATTGTCATCCAAACTAAACGTGTATACAAAATTTCAGCTCAATGGAGTGAATATATCAGCTTGAAAATTGAGTTGCAAGATTCCACCCGAACAAATTACAACATACATACAACATACATACATACATACATACATTGTAAATTAAATAAAAACTTGTAAAAAAGAAAGAAAAGGAAAAATGGAGAAAATAAACTAAGCGAGTCACTTAAACACGGCGCACTATAAAGCAACACTAGGACTATTGGCGATGGACATGATTCTGAATCACAGCCAAGTGATGTGGACGACACCAGAGTTGGCAACCCCCTGCCAAACTATCACAACACACCAACGGGAGGGTTTTGAGCCATGGTAGATTTACCGTGCATCAACCCCCTACGGTCTTGAGTTGCACAAGAGCTGCGACAGCCAACCTTTAGATCTTCATAGACCACTAAATCTTTAAATAATATATTTGGCGGCCCACTAATATGATTCACCACCATATGGTGGACCAGTCTACCTACACTGGTGTCTAAAAGTTACGCATAATTGATAATTATGTGAATAAAGAAGGAACTGTAAATCAGAATGGCGGGAAACGTGATATGCGAGTGTAAAAGGGTTATAAAATAAGGAAGCAAATCAAAAGAATGATAATAATTAATTTTATTATCCAAAGTAGCAGTTTCAAAGAAAACTGAGCATAGCAAGGATTCACACTTTAAAGAAAAAATGAAAGAAAACATTAAATAAAATACTGCAGTTTAATAAGGCGTGTGGTCACCTCTGACAGCCAGGCACGCTGCACAGCGATTTACCATACTTGCTATGAGAGGATGAATGAGTTGTGGGCTCAAACGGTTCCAAGCTTCTTGGAGAGCTTTCTTCAGTTCTGTAACGGAGCTTGGTGGGTGCGAAAGAGCTGCAATTTGTCTCCCGAGCATATCCCATACATGCTCGATAGGATTTAAATCAGGGGAGTTCGCAGGCCATGACATGCGCTGGATGTTTTCCGTTTCAAGGAAGTCATCAATCAGCACCGCTCGGTGACATGGCGCATTATCATCCATGAATTTGAAGTCAGGACCGACAGCTTCTTGAAACAAGCGAACATAAGGCTCAAGAACTTCGTCTCTGTATCTTTGAGCAGTCACAGACCCCGTGTCAAATAAATGGAGGTCTGTGCGGCCGTCCATCATGATGCCTGCCCATACCGTTACTCCCCTTGATGGAAAATGGTGTCTTTCCGTTATGTTTCTTGGTTCAAAACGTGTTCCACGTTCTCTCCATAACGTTACCCGCCGAGAATCACTACTCAGACTAAATCGGGACTCGTCACTGAACATCACATTGGCCCACCCTTCCACACTCCAATGTTGATGTTTCAAACTCCAGTTCAAACGAGCGCGTTTATGCGCAGACGTGAGGGGAATGCAAATTGCTGGTCTTCTGGCATACAGGCCAGCATGATTGAGTCTCCTGTAAATAGTTTGTCTCGAAATTCGTATTTCTGTGGTGACTGTGAGCGCCGAACCCAGTGCTCTGGCAGTACTGCCCCTCTGACGTCGCGCATTTATTACCAGATATCGGTCTTGTCGAGGGGTTGTGCTTCTGGGTCGACCTGATACTGGTTGTCGGTAACACCTCCCGTTCTTTGGAACTTCTGCCACAGGCTTGGGATCTCAGACTGGTCCACATTCAGAATTCGAGACACTTCGGTTTGTGATCGAGAGGATTCCAGCATTCTAACGATTCTTCCTTTCGTAAACATGTCCAGTTGGCGTCTTTGGGCCATCATTCACCTTGTTTGATGGTTAGCAACGTTCCTTCGCACAGCAGTTGCACGAAACTTGTCTGAACTGTCTATGCTGCGTTAATCGGTTTCTCCGCGTTTCGACATGCGCCGGTGTTTGCGCAGGACATAGTCGATTGAAAAGTTTTGCATAATCCCAATGTTTCTTCTTCACCCAATTAATATCCGCACGAAATTTCGAATAATTTTACGAATATTTACTCCATGTTTTTCGCATTTTTCGATTTAAGCTTAACTTTTGGCCACCAGTGTATATTGTCACTTATTTATGTCTCTCTATTTTTATCTTCCTATCACTGAAAAGGAACTTCACGAAAAGCAAGAACAAATCTTAAGCGCAATGCAATGTCAATAAATTGAAGAGTTATGCTGTTAATATACCATGACTGCCAACTCTTAAATATCGTTAGATTCACTTGCAAAATAAAGTTCATATCTCCCTTAAACGAGTATGTAATTTTTGTTTAAAGGAAGTGTAATCCACATATTCGATAATGTTTTATTATTCGTTATTTTTGAAAGTAAATCTTCATAAAAATATAAAGAATGTCCCAATTTTTCTGCGGACCATCAACAATATTCCACGGATCACCGTTTAGCAACCACTGAGTGATGACTTGCGTGGCATAGCTCGTGACATAACCACTAAGATAACGCGGTTTCAGTAAATCTTCAAGAGCTTTAATCCTTTCGCGGGCCTTGAGAAAATTACTTCCCGTTTACATGATCGTATAAAATACACCTTTGGAAAGCACAAAACCCTTTATGATATATATTGGCCTTGCTATTATAATGATAGGAAGACTAATTCCTGCTTCAGTTTTGTTCTGCCATCTATTTATGGTTCGATTAATTGAACAGAATTAGCATTTCTCTGTTTTGAAAGTTTGATAACGTTGTATAAGATTTGTTCTCCTATGACACCTGTTTCGAAGTGACATTTGTATTCCCCTACTGCAAATGTGAGTAAAATACTGTCTTTATTGTAATAACACTTTCTTATTTCGAAACTTTCTGTAGATTTTGTGCATTAACTATCTAATATTGTATAATAAATAATGGTCGAGTTGTGAAAGTGCTATTGTATCATATAAAATCCAGGTGCAATTTGTATACCTTTTGAAAAAATAGTATATTTTGCTTATAAATAATATATTTAGATAATAAATAAAGAAAATATTGTTTTTATTGTAACTAAATTTACTTATACATTGTTACACATTTTGGGCGAATAACTGTCTAATTTGAATAACTAGTAATAGGCCTAACAGTGAAATGTAAAAATGCTATTGCATCATAAATAAAAGCAACGTACATTTTGTATATTTGAAAAATTAGAACATTTAGTTCGTTAGGCAGCTAGTTACCTATGGTGTCACTTTTTCTTTTGAATAAAGGCGTATAGCATTAGCACGCCATTAGCATAGCATATAGCATTAGCATAGATGGATATTCCTCAAGAAAAAGGAAAGGTTGTTATACTAGTTTCCAAGCAAAGTGTGCAGTTACGGGTGAAGTGCGATTAAACAGTGTGAGAAATCATATGCCAAAAATGGTTTCCAACTATAGACCATGTAGGAAGTGTAGCAGAAAGGGACAAGAAGAGGACTCGCTACAAGTGTGCAAAATGTGATTTCCTCCTGTATATTGTAACATGCTTCTCATCTTTACATGGCAAATAATCACCGTTAAATTTTCTTTTCTTTATGACGGTGAATGGGAAGTATTCTCTCTCTTCCCACCCTTAAAATTTAAATATAAACATAAAATTTGGCAAAATAAAATATATTTCCTTAAATGCTATTGTTTATAATTTTAGATAAAACATAAAAAACTGTGAGAAATTCAAAAGATAAATAAATGACTCACGAAAGGGTTAATGGATATCGTTATCAAATCAAAATTTATATCTTTGGAAAATTCAATACCGTGATAACTTGCTTTCGAATGCATAGCAAACTTAAAGCTGTTTGGGTATGTATTTCTTTAAATATTACAAAAAGGAAGCTAATTAATATAAATGCACTCCCAATACTTTGATAGTTGTCTTGTAATCCATAGAAAACTGCAGCTTAATATTTTTTTTAATCTTTAAATTTGGATTTTTTTTTGCAATTTTCAAGATTGCTTATAATATATTATTAAGATATTTCATTTAATAGGTTAATATTTCGCAATTTCTTTCATAAGTTAAGCTGCTACGTGATTTATTTTTATAAAATAATTTTCAAGACCGGCGTTTTATCAGTCAAGCTATGTTTTGTGTCCTGGTGACACGCCATATAGAAGGGCTGATTAACTATAAATCTGTCGAAGCCGAAAGTCATCTAGCTGGCGTGGCGTGAAAAAAGGGGAGGGAAGTACCAGTTCTGATCTTTCTCGTTCCTTCATAGTGATTTAAAATTATGAGTTCTGTTGCGAATAATCCTCTCGTGGTACTTCTGAGTCCGATGTTAATATAAACAAACGAGTAATTTCACCCAAATAAAGAATGTTTCTAAACAAACGTTACATAACACTTATTTTCTTTTTATCCCTTTTTTTTTCCACTTTCCCTGAAAAATTTTCTTGACTTGGCCAAATAAAATTTAAAACTAAAAAAAAAAAAAAAAAAAAAAAAAAAAGGCTCCAGGTCTTTTTTTTTTGTGCCTGCATTTATACAGGGTGTCCCAAAAATAGTGCGCAAACTCTGTACAGCTAGATTCCTCATTGGGAGTAGATAAAAAATGCTCGAGGATCTTTACCCGTACGCTCCATTGTTAACGAGAAAAATAAGAAAAATAAAGTATGATGTCACAGCTAGTACTAGGGGGGAAAAACACTGTATTGGACGCATCAACAGCAGTATTTGCAAATATTTAAAAAGTCAGATATTTAAAGAGTTCACCGTACATATCGAGATAAGTTTGAACGTATCGCGGAATAGATGAGAACATACGTCGAAGCACATCAGTGTCCACCGAAACACAAGTAGCATGCAGACGAGCACCGGTCTCGATACACCAATTCATTAAAATGGGACAATAGGGGAAAAACTCCAACGGTAAAAAACTTGGTGATCGTGGAGGCCATGCAACTGGACCTACATCTCCGATCTAGCTGCCGGAGTATAGCATATTCAGCCAATCACGAACAGGAGCACAGAAATGTGCCGGAGCCCCATCATGAACCATCATTCATTCATCATCATTTACCGTATTTTTCTCGTAAAATGTGGATTGTACGGGTACAGTTCTTTTGGCATTTTATGTACTCCCAACGGGGAATCTGACTAGAGTTTGGGTACTATTTTTGAGACACTCTGTATATTAAGGGAGGGCGATATATTACGTGGTTTGTGTACCCCTGGGGGAAGAAACCTTCATTTATGTTATGATTTATGATAAACAGGAATAAATTAGTTATTTTTTTACCTCCTAACTTTTTACCGATTGCACACACCATTTTGAAAAATATTTTTGTTTCTTAGTTTTACGCGAAAAAAGGAATAGAAAACAAAGGGAAGGAAATATTCTTCTCTGTGTGTTTTTTTTTTATTTATGAAAAAATCCTCTAAATTTATTCATAATTCTAGATTATTTTGATTCAATTTACCGTATATTTCCGTGTATATGGCGAGAATTTGGGGAATATACGGCTTATATACGGATCCGCTAACATATAAAAAAGTGAGCTTAAGAAAAAAACGGGTTTTTTAAAGACATTTTAGGGTATCCAAGCATAAGCAATTATAATCTTTTACTCTAAAATAAATATAAGTCCCATAAATCATTTTCAAAGTCAGTGTCACAACTCAAGTTTCCGATTAGTTCAAAACATTTTCATTTACTCTTTGGGTATGTCTGAATGCATATCATTATCATGCAACGAGTTTTCTTTAAGGGAAGGAAAAATAGGTTGACGATCCCGTGTCATATATAAATTCTTCTCTCTCATTTTCCAAACAATCAAAAGGACACACAAATACGACTAGCTCAGGTGTTGGGCAAGACAACTATTGAATTTAAAAAATGGAGTATAGAATTTTAAAAATAACGTCGTTGGCTTTTTACTTTATATAGTAATTTAATTGGAAGTATTTCAACCATTTGACCCTCTTGGCAGTATTTTCGACCTGTTTGAAAATTACGAGAGCTTTTTTCACCCACAATTCGGTTTACGCGCGGGTTTCGAAATTTGAGTGATTTTCTGAAGAAATAACGCATTCTTAGCTTACACATGGATTGGCTTATATTCGGAAATATACAGCATGTATCTAGGACAATTTCGAATAAATTTTGATTTACTCGTTCATCAGAAATATATATAATCTCAGATAATAAATGTAATCAATTTTCCCATGAATTACAAATGTTTTTTTTGTGGGGGGGGGATTTATTTATAATTGAATGCTGAAATAAAACAATATTTTAAACAAATTCACCGAAAAATATGTAAATACTATCTCAAAATTGAAAATTAGTAATTTATTTACATTATGATGTAAACATCTAAATATGTATAAAGAGGCGTTTCTTCAAAAAAAAGGATAAAAAGTAGTTTTCTGATTGAAGATAAACTAAATGTAGACTATATAGGGGAGACCGGGGCAAGATGACGACGTTAACAGTTTTTTGTTGTTTATTAATTTATTTTTAAGGGTAGTAAAATCAATTTTACATGAACTGTTAGAGTAGTCCTTTGTAGTATTAAAATATATTACCATTTAATTTTTCCAATAAAAGAAGTTAAGGATTATTTTATTTTTTCATAACCTTAACAAATCGTCATCTTGCCCCAGTACTGGAGCAAGATGACTTTTGCCTTGGGGCAAGATGGCGACACTGAAAAAGGTTGAGCATGTGTTATCTTTTGAACGTGTTACATGGTTTAACAAATGATAACTGCGTTTTTACATCTTACAAAGTATCAAACTAAGCGTAATGCATTGTAACGTAATGTTGAAGTGTTTAGTTGTGTACCTAACAATAGTCACAAATAAAAATGGCATTTTTATAATTGGAACATTCCTCATGCCAACACTCTTGGCACTGGATCCATTCCTCTTCACAAGCAGGACATCTTATAACATCGTCCTTTGAAGTTGATACAACTGGAATGTTTGGCTTAGATTTTATAGATTTAGGCCTACAGGAACAGTTTGATTTTTTTTTACTCCCTTTTTAGCTTCACGAGCTTTTTTTCTCTGTTTTTTTTAAAACTTCCTGTTCTTCCTTCTGCTTTTCCCTTCGTTCTAACATGTCTTTGGTGGGTGTGCTTGTAAAAATGCCAGAGCTCAATTTTTTGCTTTTTCTTTTTTTCTCACATTATGTTGTTTTAGGCAATGGTTTGAAATAAAAAAAACATTTAACAGGCTTCTTTGGTGCATCGGAATCAGCATTTGCCATAAGTTCTGGTTTTTCTGGAGGGTTTATATGTTGGTTTTCTATTACCGGGGTCTGAGGATTAGCACTATTATTCTCAGTTTCATCGCCAACAGCAGCATGGTGAGTAGTTTTTACGGCAGCATAGTCATGTTCGTTAAACGCAAGAGTATTTTGAGGCCCGATCCCTTATTCTTTAAACCCTTTCATCGGCATTTCCAACTGTAGCTGATTTGAAGTAAGTGATGCTCAAAACCTCACCAATAATTTTGTCTGTGATAGTTTGTTCTGGATGAGTGACCATAAAGTTGTCACATGATTGGCTATAGTGCGTTTTTAACTGGTTGAAAAATGACACAACAAGGGGCTGGAGACGATGTGATGTGTGCGACGGCATCTCAACCATGATGATGTTTTTCGCTCTGCAATATAAGATAGCCTGCAAAGTTATATGAGTTTTGTGATTCTCGAAAATCAACAAATTAGGAGATTCTTTGCTTGGTTTCACATGAAGATAAAAGTGCTTCAAAAAAGAGAAAAAGGTGCCCTCATTGTTCCAACCCTTATAACTACAGTTGCCTACAGTTCCTGGTGGGGCTCTTTCTACAAGTTCGTTTTCTCGCAAAAAATCAGAAAAGGTGGCAGATAAAAGTCAGTTGCTCTAAAGCAACAAATTATTGTAACATCCCTTCCTCTTTAGGGGGAGGGGGCTTAGCGAATGGCAAAAATGTCTTCCTCTGGTCACCCCTTTTCGAATGAAACCTTTCCCGATCCGATGCACCCCATAGCCCCAAAAGAGATGGAAGCGCAAGGTCGCGCGGACATACACACAGGCAAACAAGTGTTCACAGGATTTAATAGAATATACAACAATAGTTAGTTTTATAAATTCCGAAACACGGGGCAAGATGACGAGTTCGTCATCTTGCCCCAGACTGTCTGTTTAAAAATATTGTTTCTCATTACCATGAAGGAAGGCAATTAATTGACATTTATTCATGGTAATAGGTAGTATTTAAACCAAGTTACTCATAAATATTAAAGAGAAACGTTATATCTTACCTGTGTCTGTAGTAGAGCTTATTTACACATGCATAAAAGTTATATCGTGGCATTAAAAAACAATCAAAGTTTCACAACTAACACAAAAAAGGTAATTTCAGCGTATCTATACTATAGTTTAACGAAAGGCCAAAAGGAGAGCCAGTAGTGTTCATTTGATGCTGCTACCTAGTAGAATACGGGAAAATTAAGATATTAGTCATCTTGCCCCGCTCGTCATCTTGCCCCGGTCTCCCCTATATGTCAAAAAATCAAGTTACAAAGATAAAAAAAAATGTTAAGTATTATATTGTCTGGAAAGTTCGTACCAATTTTGGTTAGCGAGGTACGGACTTGTTTGAATATATCAGAATGATCGAAAGCAAATGACATACCTGCATTTTCTAAATGACAGTACTTAAGACATATTCGGGAAAAAATTTGGTTACAGAACGTTAATTGTTGTTTTATACTCCTTGAATATGGAAACAAACAAAGTGTATTGTAATGGGCATTTAGTGCTTTGCTTTTACCGGATTTACAAAATGCCATTCCTGTATTATGCGCTTTATATGGCAAAAATGTTGTAATTTAGCGGTTCTTAAAGTTTCGATTACCGCGACTCCCCTTTAAGTATCAACGAGACATCGCGGACCCCCAAGATTTTGAACATCCCACCCCGACTTAATATTCTTGATCAAAATACATGTTCTAGTAGAGTATCTTCATTGGGGACAATTTAGTGATCTAGACTAGTATGACGCATCTTTCTATTTATCCACGAGACCTTTCAGGGTTAGTAAAAGAAGGAAATCTCAACGTTACACACATGTAACGCCCGTATTCACACACACACACCACTGACCTGACCACCGGTTAGAGGAAGGATACCTGGGTTTCGCCAAAAGTGCGATTCACCATCGCAAGTTAATAACTTAACTCCGGGTCAGGCTAGAAAATTCTAACCTAGATCACAGCCGGGTTAGTTTTAACCACGCGTGCGCAGTGTGCGATTTTTCGAGTGTCTACAGTTTTGAAGCTGTTTAAGTTCGGATTTCTTTCAACTCTTATGATGAATTTTTTTAAAATTTGCCCAATTTCGCGGTTACGTTATTCAAAGTATTGTACATTATCCAGAAGAGAGAGGATATTGAGAGAAAAAAGAAATAATGTATGTGAAGAAATGGACGGTCTCAAAGTCCGTTAAAATTCCATTTCTTACGATTTTTCACCACACCTTGTTTTTCTTCTTTCTTGACAAAAAGCGCTGTTTTTTTTTTTTTTTGTTCAATTTTTTTTTTAAATTTCCATAACATTCACGAAATTGTTTTGTCGTTCGTGGATTCATCACTCCGCCAATGTCATTAAATTGCTGTGCTGTTGCACTATATGCTTCGTTTTTTTTTAAACAACGAACCGCATGTTTCTTTAACATGCAAGTGTTCCCTTTCTAAATTGCGTAAAATAAACTTTGAAAGTATTCATTCTGAAGAATAAACATTGAAAATGAAGAATATGCAACTGTTCCGATAGAAGTTTAGTTCAAATCACGGAGAAATCAGCCGAAGTTACGGGGCTTACTTCGACCAATGAGAATCGACCAGTAACCCAGGTTAGGAAACCCACAGTTAAGTAACCGGAGGTCGAAAAACAGTGGTGAATAGAAGTTCTAACCTGGGGTTAGTTTTAACTTGACTGCCGGTTACTTAACCCCAGGTTTCATCGATAGGTCAGGTTAGCGGTGAATACCGGCGTAAGAGTCCGCGAACCCCCAGGGCCCGAGGAACACCGTTTAAGAACCACTGCTGTAACTGATAGAATGTGGAAGTAGTTTGTTATGTATAAACGAACGATTTGTCTTGAATATCAGAATGTCCGGGTAAGCTTTACACCGCAGATGTAGATCAGATTAAAACACTGATCTAGAATAATGCTGAAAATATCAAAATCCCACCTTTAAAAGCTGGCCTTCGTCCGAAAAAGGTTATGATCTGTGTTTGGTGGATTTGGAAGTAAATCCTGCATTGCTAAACAATGAGGAGAGTAAAAAAAATATTGCTCCCAATTACATGAAATAGACAACGATTGCATAACAACGTCCAGAAATAGAAAATCGGTGGAAGTGCAGGGTGTATATGTGCAAGAACCGATTTCAGCTCGACTGCGCCAAACATTATTAAACAAAAAGTATACAGAGAGTCGGAAAGAAACGCGTTTCATCAGGACAATGCTTGAATTCATGTGTATATTTGATTATTCGACAAAAGTTGTTAGATCTCAGTTGGGAAATTCTACCCCAGCCTTTATATTCCCCCGATCTTGCGCGCCCACCTATTTCAGTCATTGCAAAATTCGTTTAGCAGAGAAAATTTCAACTCTTGAGTAGAGATAAAACTCTTGAGTAGATTTGAAAGGTTTTCGCAGAAACATCCGATTGATTCTGGAAGGACAGAATTTTAAAGTTCTTGAAAGATGAAGAAAGGTTTTAGAAATGAATAGCAGTTATACTATATAGTTTAATGAATGAGAGCAAAAATATAAATGTGCTGCGTTTCAATATTTCTTCTAAATTGGAATAAACTCACTAATGGAATAAATATAAAGAAATACCAAAACCGTTCAATTAATACCCAACTTTTTTTTTTGTTTAATAACACATATAGATTCAAACTAAAAATATCAGATAAGTAATCAAGAAAACCTAATCAAAACTAAATGTACGAAAATTCACTTTACATAATAATATCTATAAAGCAGAATTCTTTTATAAATGAATATTATTAAACATCGTAGACTGAGGATTACGTTAAAGCGGGTTAAATTAAAGTTTAAAGACTAGCCAAAATCGAATTGGCTTTAGAAAGAAACATCAAAATTACACTCCGTAAAATCTGGTGTATAACGCACACTTATACTTTCAAGCCGAAATTTTTAATTTTTAAGTATATTTGCCGTATAACGCGCAGCCACTTTTTTATGAAAAATCTGAAATGTACGTGCACAATGCTCTACTGTTTCGAAATAATTTTTTTAGGCTTTTTACAAGCTTTAGAAAAAAATAGCATACTTCTAGAACTACAACTCTTTAAATTCAAAAGGAATGTCATTTATTTTCAATAAATAGTATTTCGATAAATCTAGAAGTCGAATTTTTTTCTATACTCATCTTTTTTTTATTTTTAAAGTTCTTGTTTTTATACCTGGCGTATAGTGCGCCCTCATAAATTTCGAAGTGCGTGTTATACGCCGGATTTTATGGTAAGAGTTAAAAAAAATAATTAAAAATTTCTTATAAAGACCATAAAATAGATGTATATGCATTTTAACAAAAATATCCGGTTTATATATAATCCGAAAATATATACAAATAGTCATAATCCTGTGTATAATCAGTCAAGAGAGTGAGAAAAGTTAGCTACAGTAGTACAATAGACCTTAACTCTCTCTCTCTACCTTAGGACCTTACTCTTGACCTTAGGAACCAAGATTGCAGGTTCAAACAAAGTTTTTTGTCGTCAACCTTCACCTATAATCTGCCTATACACTGGGTCATAGGGAAAGGAAGAAATGTTATCGAATTGTAGTTATTACTAAATAAAATGCACATTACTATAAATATAACGATAAAATTTAATACACTACGAGTGCTTACTAGTATAGAGTTAAGATCGATGCAATAAAACTAGAAGATAAAACTTACATTGTGAGCACAGTATTATGTTATGTTTCCCGCCAAATACAAAGGAGCAATTAGCAGTGCCGTATAAAATTTGTTGATTATGATAAAATAATAGTAAATCTATATATATATACATTAAAAACCTCAAAATTTGATATAAAATTTGATGAAAAATAAAAGCATAAAATAAACACATACACAATGATGCCGAAATAATATAAAGCATTATTAATATTTTGAAACATGTAGCGCCATCTTTTGATAAACTTTAAAACTAATTTCAATAAAATAAAATAAAAAAACTTAATACAAAGATAATTACATTTTGTCATTTCACTAAGAACTTTTAGAATTATAATTGCAAAAAAAAATTAGCAAGATAACTATGTTCAATACAATGACTAATAGAGTTTTTAAAATTTAAAAATATATTAGATTTATCGCTAACTAATGCATTATTACGATAAATATAGTTACAAATAATATTTATATGTATAGAAATTGATAAATTAGAATTCCAATATATCACTTTACGAATGTTAAAATTAAAAGCATATCTTTTGTAATAAATATTACTCTATGTATAGTTTATAATCCTTAATATACAATGATACAGTTAATTAATTAGTTTTAAATGGATAATTATTAATTTTAACTAGGTTTAAGTAATAAGGATAAAAATTAATATCGGGGTTAAAATTATTATTTTTACCAAAAATAATTAGATCATCTATATATCTAAAAATGTAATAGTCATTATTAATAAGTAAATCAAAACAATCTGAAATATAAACAATCAACTTTCCTCCCTCAGCGGGTCACTGTAAAATTACCAAACGTTTACCGGTTTACGACGATAAAAAAAAATTAGTTAGTGCGGCTTCAGATGCAGCTACGTAAGTCAAAGCATCAGAGGAGGGTGCTTGCGAAGTAAAGTGAGTTATTTTGCCTCTGTCGATTAAAGTAACTGCGAGTCCTGATTAAGCAACGTCACCAGCTATATTTGTTTCTTCCTAATTTTATGTCGCAAGCTACAAATTAGTTAATAATGTTTTTCCAGCTAAACCAGATGAAATAATCGCCAGAAAATATAACTGGCGATAGTTAGAAGTAATACTATTTTTAATATTTTGTCATACATTTCTTTCTATTCTTTCATTGGTAGATAATGTGACGGATGGTATGTAAACATGTTCTTTTATATATTGATAGTTGCTGGTAAGAAATCCTCTGCTTCTCGTGATGATGAAAGGAGTTCAGACTATAGAATTCCCGGCATAGATATGACAATATCTTTACGAAGAATGATATATTGATTACAAATAATGTCAAGGAACAGTTCGAAATTTCTTCGTTCTCCTTCGACTTATCTTTTTACACCTTCTAATAAATTATCTCAGTGTTTTTCCTACATTTTTATTGGGTTTCCAAATTCACAGAAAATTAACGTAATATAAAACAACCCATGGATTTTGTAAGAAGATTTGGAGATGGAAGCTTCTTCTTAAGTGGCTGTTCTTATCAGAATCGTCTTCCAGCAAGCCAAGTTCTTTGCAAGCTGTTGGAATATTTGTTGAACTACTCCTGTTATAGTTTTCCGAGCAGTAGGTGATGATGACACATGGATTACGTGTAAGCGAAGGCGAATGTCAACATTGTCAGGATGGACAAGTACGCAGTCTTCCTAAAACTTGATCTTTCTTGATCTCCAGATAACCTAGCGTAACCTTTCTTTTTCCTTACAAAGAGTTTTTGCAAAGTTATCAACTTGGCTGAGTTTAATTTAAAAAAACACATAAATACAATTTGAAGAGGATTGATGATTTTGTCGATGATATCATCTTCGGTAAAATCAATTCTTTGTCCATTTTCGAGTTGTACAGAAAAGTGCACGACAGATGAAAACTTCTCGTGAACAAGAAAACATAGAATACGCCAAACTGCTGCAAAGTTAATGGTGTATCGTCCCGAAATATCATGTCACATCATCTAAACCTTCAACGCTACACATGTTCGTCCGCTCCCTTTGCAATTTGTGCTTTATTGATTTTACTGAATTAAAATATTTAACACTAATATGACTTTTGAAGGTGTGAGACAGAATGGGGTTATATGGCACAATCCACCGATTGTCAACATTATTTTAATTGATTTTTGCTATTATTCACTATCTTCTGAAGATGTGCGATGTTAGAGGTATTCATCTTCTCCTGTTAGAGTTTCCTTCTAGAAGAACCTCGGATATTTTTCTTGTTGATGTCATTCAACATGCAGGGTGAACTTTTGTTGAGGGATCCACGTGGGCTGTAAATCATAGTTGTTTTTATAATTCATAGAGGGTAGAATCAAGGTCAAGGTCAATTAATTAAGCAATAATAACCTTGTTAACAGACTCTACACTTATTCGTTTCTTCTTCGGAGGTTTTAGTTTTATGTTTGAAACGGTTGACTTCTTTTATAATTAAAATTATTTTTATAGCTTCACATAACTTTTTACTGCGATTTTACCTACATTAATTCTAATAAATTTTTAGGATTGTTAACCTAAAAAACACCGCAATTCTAACGATTGCATGGATTAAATTATTTATTTAATTTTCGTGAGGTGCAAAAATACGTTTTTTTTAATTTCTTGAATCAAAAATAAGACGAAATGTATCTTTAGCTGCTTCATTACAATAATAGGAGAGGGTGCTTTATTTTAATTAATGTTACCTTAAACTATTTTTTATTTATTTATCAAAATCCCTCGCTTTTGGCTTCTTGGCCATTTGACGCCTAGCCTCCCAGTACCGACTGACGATGTCGTCAGTCGGGTATTCATCGAGTCCATTGTATTAGAGCACGTGCTCGCCATCCATTCTGGCATGGCCGCAGAGTGGGCAGACCTCAACAGCAGCCAGGCCAAGTCAGTGGAGGTGTGCTTCCAAAAAGTCATGTCCAGTGGTTAGGCGAAAGTGGGCAACAGCCTCGGTTCTCTCCAGGTGCCTTGGGATTGGACCCACAGTGGCCAGAGTTTACCATGGCTTTCCAAGACTCTTGTTTTTTTCGTCACGGTAGTATATTTATCGATGAATGTGGAAATAATGCCCTTTGCTCCTCTGAGAGTCAAGGAGACTCCCAGTTGAGATGACTCGGCTCCCTGCTTAGCTTTTTGATCGGCCCTCTCATTGCTGGGGATCCCAACATGACTTGGGACCCACTGTAAAGCCACAGTCAAACCATATAAGATCAGCTACGCAATTTTAGTTCGATACTGAATTGTGTTAAGACAGTCAGTTGGGAGTCTAGGAAGCAGGCTTGCAGCTTGGGAGTCTAGGAAGCAGACAACCTTTTCAGGAGCTAGGCCAGCAGCTAGTAATTGCATTGTAGCTTCACAGACAGCCAAGACCTTGCCATCGTAGTTAGTGATGTTTTTTCCCACTGCTAATGTGCCCTCAAACAGTCGATAGAACCATCCCGCACCGGCTCCGTTTGTTTCTGGCAGGTATGAGCAGTAGACATGGAACCACTCATTCGCTGGGAATTTTTGTTCGATCGTTTCCAGAACACAGGATTTTAGCTCGTCAGGAATAGCATCAGCCTTGTTAATTAGGTTGAGTCGCTTAGATGGAAGGGCAGTAGCGACTGTGGAGTAGAACTGTATAGGAGCACAGCGAGTCATTAGTAGCGGAATTTGTTGTTTCTTCATAAGAAGTTCCGCATGTGAAAGAGGAGAAGTCTGAGTCTTAAGTCTCTGTGTTGTACACACACACACATTTGTACTCTTTCTAGTACCTGCAATCTACTCTTCTGGCTCCCTCCCAAAATTTGAGAGTGAATTTGTCTCTACGATGGTTAAGAGGTTGGATTCCGGTCTGGAGTTGCATTGCTGCAATTGGAATTTATTTGACTCTACCAGTTATGATTCTGAGGGCGCTGTTCTGAATGACGTCGTACTTTTCAAGGTTTGTTGTACTTGCCAGGGTCACAACTTTACAACCATAGACACTGGACGGACATAGGTTTTATAAACTGTGGATAAAACATCCTGGGTAGCTCCCCATTTGGTAGCAGTTAGCCTCTTCAGGAGATTCAGACGCTTTAGGCCCTTTTCTTATGTTTCTGCGATATCAGTGCCCCAGTGCAACTTACTGTCGAGGTTGATTGCAAAGTATTTTGACAAAGACACCTGTTTAAGAGGAAGTCCTTTGTATTCCAGGTGGAAAAGATGTTGCTTGGTACACAGAGTGAAGAGTTGGAAAACTGTCTTCTCAACACTGACTTCCATTTTGTTGGTGTTGGACCATGTTGCAAGATTTTAGGGAGTAAAGTTACACGCTTTTGTGGCATTTTCCAAGCTACACGTGCTCCCTAGGTGGTTCTAAATGTGTAATAGCGATCGCCGTTATCTGAGCCTCCAAGAGATTTCTTTAAACTAATACTATTTTCAACTCTTGCAAATGAATGCTAATATTTCTTTATCCCTTCCATTAGAATTATCTTCTCGATAGTTCACTTCAAGTAGAAAACTCGAAATGAATTCCGATCAATTTTTAGTTTATTCCCATGCATGACTTTTCTTTTTATTTCTAACTATAAGCTTAAAACAGGAGAATATTTATTTTATACAATACTGTAATCCTCCTTGGAAAATTATTTTTCAATCCCTTCTCATTTACGAACATTAAGGATGCATTAAGAATATGTTGATAAGTTTCATACATTACAGGACTTGAATTTCAAAAAGGGAAATATATTTTTATTTTGTTATACACTTATTTTATTTATTTATTACCTTGGCCAGCTTGGTCGCCTGATCTCTCTTCCATAGAGCACATTTGAGACGTAATAGGAAGGCGATTACAACCATTCCGAAATGTTGACAATTTAGCCCAACAGTTGGAGACAATTTGATACAAATTCCACAGGACACTATCCAAGAACTTGTCAGTCTATGCCGCGCTGGGTGACAACTTGCATCCACGCCGGAGGTGTACCAACGCCTTATTGACTTCCTTCCTTTGCAATGGTCAAACTCTGAAATAATCATTCAGTTGTTCGTTTGTTTTTTCAACGCATGTTCTTCACTCTCAGCAATTTTTTATCGCAATCAGACTACTCCTTTTGGTGCATCGTTTTTATTTATTTATTATCATTTTTTGTTGTTATGGAATGCATATAAAAAGGAAAATCATGAAATATGTTTTAAAGTATGAAAAAATACATAATAAAAGCAAAAATACAAAAATTTAACAATAAAATCAAATAAGATCAAAATTGTAAAAGAAGTAGAAAATACAAGGATACAAAAATTTAAAAAATGGAGCTTTGCAAAACAAAAAGCAGTTTCGAACTTAGGGCCGAATATTCGGTATGGACGAATACGCGGTATGGACGAATACGTTCCAACCTTCCCCTTAAAGATGTTCGGTTGGGTATTAACGAAATATACGGAAGGAAAAAAAGAAAAAGAGTACATTGAGCAAAATCTTTCAATAAATGAATATGAGAACTCACCTATAATTAAAATTTTGCAAAATATCGTATATTTATAAAGAATAGATTTAAAAAAAAAATTTACCCACAGCAGAATTCAATTAAACATGTTTCTAGGTTTCTGGAAATTTCATTCTGTTAAAAAGAATCCAAAGGCGAATGTTTAGAGCTGCACATTAACAAAATTGATCTTTCTGAAATAAACACAATTGAAGGAAAATGTTTAATTTGCAATTGATAGCATATAAACGTTTCTGTTAGAGGTATCCCCGAAGTGACGCATCCTATTCGGTAAAAAATAAAACTTATTGCTGGAATCATACAATTTCCTAATGAATGGGTGAATCCGAATATTTTTTCATGTAAACTGTTTGGACGGAAATGGCTAATAGGAACATTTAATAATTTGCATAAATTAAAATTAACCGCTATAGTTTATATAATTTCTTAAGATTACAAAAGGTGTATTCGGAAGCACAAGTTTTAATAGGAGTATGGCGTACGAAAAGTAGAACAAATATATCTGAAGGACTATGGTTTGTTACCTTAAATATTGTGAAACACAACAAAGTATATTGGAAATCAATCCCCAATTCGTGTTAATAAAAATGTATGAAAAAACTGCAAGACTTATTTTTGTATTTGTAATTATTATAATTTTCATTCCTGTGTTTTAGCTTCTTCAGTATTGCTTCTACTTAAAAATTTATTGTATATTCATCAAATATTTCAGCATAATTTTTGCTCTTAACATACAGTTTTAACCGAAATGTATTAAAATTCTTAAGATTCTTATGTTAAAATTTTAATTTAATATTTTATTCGAAGAATTGTTAGTACTTATGGTAAATAATTTTAACTGAGTATGTGCACGATACATAAATATTTTTTTCTGAAACTTCAAATACAATTTATAATATAAAATTCCTAGTTTTGTATGAAATCTGGATATTTTCTGAATGTTAATTATAATAGATATCCAGATTTTAATTACCTGTTCTTCAGTTAGGCTTTAAAAAATAAATATTTAGAAATTTTGCATGAACAAATATGTTTAAAAAAATTTAAAATTGATCTTTATATTTATTTATATGCGTAAATGTCAACTGTAAATGCATCCGAATATTTTTAATTACTATTTATTCAAATATTCAAGGTTAAAAAAATGAATTGGTATAAAAACCCTCATTCATGTTTTCTCTGAAGTAAACTGAAACTCAAGCATTTTTTTTTAATTCAAATATAATTTGTGTATTGTAACAATACGCGCCCTGAACATCTTGGCTTTAAAATTTTAAAAAAAAATAATGGATCTGAATTAGTTTTTCCATTATTATTTTTATGAAAGCTTAAGAATTTTTTACAAATAATTTGATGCAAAAGTTTAGAATTATTCATTTTTAGTAGTTGGAAAGTTTAAAAGGTTTTAAATTTTGAAGCGTTCGGTTTCTTATTAACTTTTTTGACACCTTATAATGAAATAATCATGGTTTAAAAACTGAAAACATTGGTTAAGAGAAGAAAAAATGAAGCAATTAAATATAGTTCTAGATATTATATAGCGATTTATATAGTTTAAAAACTTAATTTTCCGTTTCATCATTTTAAGATGAAGAAAATAATACGAGTTAATCAAGCAAAGAGAATATACTTAAAAAGTTATTTGTCCAACTATATAAAATAGCAGATTACAGTCCCAACTTATTAAAACTTCAAATTAATATAAAATCAAAAGGGAGTTATATAATATTTTATTTATACGTTGGAACATTTTTCAAAACTTGAAAAAAAAAAGTTAAATTGCTAAAAGTACAAAAAGAATTTATTTAATTCAAACGCAATAATATCTCAAATGAAGCTAAATTACAAACACTAACTTATAGTTCGTTCACTAAGGGGTCTAAAGAAATTCTTCCCAACTTTTTTACGATTGCTTCAGGGTCAAAACGCAGGGTTCCCCGAGAGCAATAAAACTTCCTGTCAGTGACCATTGTGTCGTCGCAACCCTCCCTAATTATCTTTCATGGTGTTAAACCATAAAAGAGGGGAAAGGATTTCAGAAAAACACGGCCTACCCGCTTTTGAAGCACTCTCTTGAAGTCAGAAAAAGACGTGTGGTGCGTTTTCGAAGCATCTCTAGACGTGCAGAAAAAGACGTTCAAACCGCTAAGAGGGTTAAATGTCACAAAAGTAAAACAAATTGATACTTTATTATCAATTTCATTGGTCGTGTTTTTTTAATGTAATTTAAAATGTTAAAAAAAGGCGTAATTTCCATAGAAAGAATAATAGCAATGTTCATCAATTATATATTTCATTATTAATTGCCAGTCTATTTCCTGAGCCTTATAATGATACTGCACCATTCTCTAAAGTTACAAAAGTAATTTTAATTTCAAAATGTTTTTTACTTTGTTTTACTGAACGAAAGATCATTTTGTATTAGATTTTTTCATTTACATACCACGTCTTTTGGCAATATTTATTGAATATGAAAAATATTTTGCACACATATGTACAATATTGAACAAAACATAATTAACCGTGAAATAGCTACATACATGATGTTATATTTTGTGAGTTATTATATTGCTATTTTATAAATGTGTCACGATTCACAAGCTCACTCTTTTATATAATTATTATAGTTTTTAGATTTTGACTTCATTCAGGAAATTTTATACCACTGAAATATTGTTATTTTTTCCTCTGGGGACTTACCAGTCAGGATTGGCCAACCTGGCTGTTCCTGATTTCAGGGGAGTTGGGGGAGGATTGTCAGGTCTGTGTGGAAAGCTTAGCTTAGAAATTAATCAAAATCTTTTTAATTCTTGACTCAAAAGAATTTTTTTTTACTTTTATGCTGAGAAGAAAATAATGTGTCATTTACGTTCATTTTAATGCATTTAGATGTGATGTGAATATTTTTCTGTTTACATTTTGACAGTTCAGCATAACATATATATATATTCTTCATTATTAATGATACTTCAAGCATTTTCTAAAGTTACAAAAGTTATTTTGATTTCAAAATATTTTTTTCCTTTGTTTACTAAACCTAACATAATTTTGTAATACATTTTTTCATTTACGTACCACGAAAAAAATATTTCTTGAATATGAAAAATATTTTACACACATATGTAAAATGATGAACAAAACATAATTAACCAGTTTTTCAATGAAATAGCTGTATATTGTCTTCGAAAAATATAGTAAAACTGATAATCTTCATTTATTTTTTAACATTTAAAACTGGAAGATGGAAGAAATTTAAAAATAAAAGGTATTTTAATGAAATATTAATATGGAGAAGTCACAAATACACCAGGAAGGGTGCTTACACCGATACGAGAAGGGGAAATTTTAAAGGCAAAAATATCTATACACTTGAAAAAGCCCGTGCCACAAACGCCTATAACCAGGGCCGGACCGTGACCTTTGGGGCCCTGGCTAATGATACCTGGGGGGGGGCACTCTAAATAATTAAAAATTTTGCCAATTTCCTAAAAAAATTTAAATATACGAAACTTTCTCTTAAAGTTCTTTTTTTTTATTTCAAACAATTTAAATTCGTTATAAACAATAACATAATTTTCAAAAGAAAAGATACTTTTTTTACACTTTAGTGCTGCCAAATTGTTTTATTTGCTCATAACATTTTAAGTCTTTAGTGAGATCAGTAACAAGAGAAATAAGAGATAAATAAGTAAGTCTAGTATATGTCATTGTTGTCCTATGTTTCTATATAGGACATTTTAGAGATTGCACGCTCCACTTCACTAGTAATAGGGAGCGTTATAAAAATCTTTAAAACGGTATACAAATTTAAAAAACGTCGATAAATTTCTTTTTAAAAATTAAATTTGACATATCACTACAAGCATAGGACAGCTCAGCTTGTTTTAGATAAGTTTTGAGTTGACACCTTCCTTTGCTAAATGATGGTCTACATCATTTGAATAGGTAGTACACTCTCCAGGTTCTCCTTACTTTGATCTTGCAAATCCATTAAAAATTTAAATATTATATTCAGCATATATTTGACTTATATTTAAATCAAGGGTTAACTTATCTAACAAAACAATAAGCATGTCCTTTTTAAATGTTTCTGTCCCATACACAGCTTTTTCTGTGGATTTAACTGCAAATTTTGAACTGCTCTTGTTCAAATTGCTATATTCTGTTCCTACACTAGGACTTAATTTTTTGGCTGCGTCTTGATACTCCTTTATTTTTTTATGTGATTTATGTAAACATCTGATACTTATAAACATTTTTTTCCAACATAATTAATTTATTTCCTTCACAGATGTCCAAACCAGGAGTTTGTAATTTTTTTGTTAGCTGAATTAAATCTTTCAAAAATTTCTTCCTAAAATATAATTAAAATGACATTTTCGAATTTTGTTAATTTATTTAAAAATTTTGCTGCGTTTTTTCGAAAATCAATTTTTTTTTTATATTCCTTGTCTCTAAATGTTTTAAGAATATTCATGTTATTACCATAATTACCTTTTAAGGCATCAACAGCATCGTAATGACAAGGCTTTCTGGTATGACTTAAACTTTTAAAGGTAAATTTCAGTTTAATTTCACGATTTAAAAGTTCCCACCTACGGATCGAAGCAGAAAAGAAGACATATATTTGCTGCACTAAACCAGAGAAGTTCACTATTTCAGTTTCAACCTTAAATGATTCTGCACCAACCAGACTAAGAGAATGTGCAGCGCATGATACATAATTGGCGAATTTATTTTTTCTTTCTTTTAGAAGAGCTTACACACTATTATATCGACCGAGAATATTGGTAGCGTTGTCAAATGACTGTCCCCTACAGTTATCCAATTGCAGTCTATTTGTTTCTAAAAATTCTTGTAGATGATTAAATAGGTATAATCCAGTGTGACTACTAATCTTTATTAATGAGACACATCTTTCATACACTTTTCCTCGAAAACAATATCGTAGTATGTACAATAGCAAATTGGTCATTGTGAGACAAATTTGGTGTTGAATCCATTACAATTTAAAGTGCTTTGTGTAAACGTTATTTTCTTGAGTTGTAATTGTTGTAATGATCTGCTTGCCCATGATCTCGATTATTTGCTAATATATCGTTTTTGATTAGTACGATATTAATGATTTTGGTCGTAATTTTCGCTGTTCAATATGTTCACAAACGAATGGGTCGAACTCTCTGCTAGCAGTTCCAGGGCACCCATAGAATTACCATTATTAGGAGAACCAAAAACTTCCTCGGTACCTCTAAATGCTAAACTTCTTGTAGCCAAATACTGTACTGCCGCAATAACACGTTTGAAGACATTGTGGAAACATTATATTGGGTACCTTTTCTTAGTTGCTCCTGTAACTGTTTATCGAACAAGCGGAGGGCACGACTAAGGAAATTCATTTGGGGGCAAGATTTTAAGTAATAGTAGTACTCCTTTAGGGTCTTCAACAGTCAATGTAATAACGCCGAATAAACAGTCAGTTCCGAGGAAATAGCCTTCAAAATTCATACTTAGCTTGAATACAATTAAGTTTTTTTCAGCTCCAGCGATGCAGTGGCATTGGTGGTAGTGTACCTGCACCTTTTTACATTTGTGGAAAACAACACATATAATGAAGGAAAACGAACAACGTGTTAACAGAGTTGATATTAAAATCCAAAATTAAGCATGAACCACTTCTAAATTATAGGTTTCAAGTTCTCTCTCATGCAAAATACACGGGATTTCTCACACATCTATAAACATTTTCATGTCATTCAGAACATTGTGTTTAAGGGAAATATATTTCTCAATGTAAGTGGCTACAAAAACAAAGTATAAAAGCAAATTAAACTCAGAATAAGTAATGCAATTGCACTTAATCTCAACAGACCTAGACTTCGACAATTCGTGTGAAAAAAAGGAAGCACATATATCAGTTATTAAATATAAGGCATGGATAGGTAACACTTGAATCAAATATTAATATTATTAATAAGTAAATTATATTAACAACATCAGATTAGAATTTTTTTTAATAATAAATTCAAATACTTTCTTTAATTGCTTTTACATGAAATGCCTGTAACATATTGACATATTCTTCGACGTATGTGTTTGGAAATGGGTTCCAAGAAACACTTTCTAGTTCAAGTTCTTCCACGAAAGCACTTTCAAGTACCAGGGACTACACGAAAGCACCCTCAAGTTCTAGGGGTTCCGTGAAAAAGTTTGAAGACCACTGTCCTAAAGGAGTACTGCTAATACACGAAGTCTCGTCACCAAATGAATTTCCTTAGTCATGACCTCCCCTTGTAAAACAGACTTATATTCTTTTCGTGTCAACCAAACTAACAATGAATTTTTATGTTCAATAGAATTTTCCTGATTTTCTAAGCAACTTGTTAAGTGTTTCCTATCAGAAAAGTCGGTTGTGTATTGAGAATTTGTTTTAGAAAAGTTTGCACGTCAAACCAAAAACACTACAAAAACTAGTTGAATAACATAGCCAATATCTTTCTAGCACTTGGCCATTTTTAAGTTTTTTAATGAAATGATTATTCAAAATGACCTCTTTTGTCCTTTGTATTCTCTTATCGAAACAGAACATATTGTAACGAATTTCACTGTTGGGTTCAGGGATTGAATAGACTTTAATCAGGACAGCGATAAAACAGTTCTTTATAATCAGCCCAATGAAGAATACAATGTTCAGAAACGCATAACAGCCGAAGTCACAGTAATACAACACAACAGTAACAACGCAATGTACTGATCCAGCGGGGAATAGATCAAATTCAAAGCCGTAGGCTTTCGTACTCTCTTCGGCATAAATCACAACGGAATCACCCGTAAAGTAACAGAGGCTGCTGACGCGTCTGAGCTTCAAGAAATCTGAATAGCAACTGCCCCATGTTGCATTTCAGTATGCCTTATATAGACACGGCGAAAGTGGTAGAACATTCCAGAAAATAGGAGAACCGGAACCGGAAGTCATCAAATATCGCCAAATTTGGCGACACTTGGCAACAAATTTGGTGACAAAATAAGTTGCCAAAACTGTCGCCAACTAAACGATATCTCGCCAATTTGGCGAGATACCCAAAGAGCCCCATGTTATTTACAAGGTCCCATAGCAATTGATCTAATTCACATGTTTACATGCAATAAACATTAATCCTGCACTATTTTTCAAGCAGAGTAGTAATTTTGACATAATTTAACATTATAAACACATTTTAAATACCAAAATCGTAACAATATATTGTTTGGAATTTTATTTTGAAAATAACTCATTTCATGGGAAAGGATACAATCAATAAAATTACTACTTAGCGATTTAGGCCACGAACCCACGTCAACGTATTTTTTAAACTCAAACCCAACATTTTGTAAACACTTTTCGGTCGAGGCATTACTGATGTCCTCTGTCTGAACAATATATTTTTAGAAGGCTGCTGGTCATCGAGATCTTGCATATTTTCCTCATTAATATTTGCTTGTTGTGTTTCTCCGTTTTCTTTTGCTAAGTTTCTTTCCCTTTAACTTAAGTGGTGTAACGTACAACCCTGCATTGAGGGGGCCCCAAGGTTCTAAAGGGCCCAAAGCCTATGTTATGCTATGGCTTTCCAATCCTTTGTATGATCTAGTTTGGAGCCCAAAACCTGATTGCACCTATTGCACAAAAATAAATGGCTACAAAAAAAATGTCGCTACGTTTGTATTAGTGGTCGATGCTCATCGGCACCGTCCTATGATAGAGCCTCTGTCTATTAATTATTAATTTCCACGTATTCGGTGGTAAGGCGGAAGAACAAAAGTAAATTGTGCTCTTGCTCTCGAAAATAAAAATAAATTTGGTATGGTATTTCGAGTATTTTATTTTTGAGATGTATTTTTAATGGTTTATTATTTTATTACTATTTTGATTGTAAACATCTTTTTCTGTTTGTTATCTTCAATGGGGAACGGGACTCCCTAGAACCCGGGGGCCCTGGGCTGCAGCCTATTAAGCCCATACGTAGATCCGTCCCTGCATATAAAGCTACACTATTAAAATCCGAAGGTAAACAAACGTACCTATCTATCTATCTATCTATGTGCATTAACGCTGCACTATTAATATCCAAAGGTAAACAAACGTATGCACCTATCTATGTGTCTACCTATCTCTCTATACGCGTCTATCTTCTCACGAACCGCACCACAAAGAAACTCGCGGAAGTTACCAAAAGATCGGGAATGATCCGAGGAAGATTTACCATTTATATTCCGATATTCTAATTAGTTAAAAAGATATTAATTAAAAATGTTAAAAAACCGGGTTTTTTTTAGCCAACTTTGATATATGCACATTGTTGTAACACTGTTATTGTTACATCAGTGACAAAAACAGTCGTCGAAAATCGGTATTCAGACAAAATTGGAATTTCATGACATTGCTCTATTGATTGAATTAACTCACTCTGTTTGAAAATGAATGCTTTTAACGTGTGAAACTAACTTGCAATGTATTATTAAAATCCCAATTTCTACAATGTTTTACATTTTTTATAAATTTCTCTGGATTTTCTTGGATTTAAATTCCAATAGAAAGAAAGTTACAACTATTTTTCAAGTAGATTGGTACATTGTATATCTCACTCGAAGCTGCCAAGTTAGACTGTGTTGGAATATTGTGAAATTTTTTAAAAAAATTTATAGAATTTTGCAATTTTGAACAAATTTTATTTTTCTAATTTTTGCACATAAACTATTTTTAAAACAGGCACTTTTCTATTTCAAGGAGATTGTAACGAAAAAAAATGGTTGCTTGGAATGCCACGCAATAGAAGTGAAACTTCTTTGGCGACGTTGGGCGTAAGTGCAGAAATACATCTAAATACATTAAACTGCTGGGGGAACTTCAAATTTCATAGGCAACCGTAAGCGAATCCCGAACTCTCAATCGCATAATTTTCTTTGCCATATAAAGCAAATGCTGTGGGGTCACTCCATGACGATCAATACGTCTTAATTCACTCATGGCCATCATGAATGGTGTAACTCTAACTCCTTCCCTGAAGTTTCTAAAATGACCCAAGTAAATTGCTGGGAAAGAGAGCTCCTCAGCATGTTCATCAAATAGCAAGCTTCTTGGTACATTCGCTTCTCCAGGAGCAATACGAAGATATTTCTCTTCATTCCATAACAACGTCTGTTGCTGGGCTGTAAGACTCTCTTCAATAGTTATATTTTCACTGATTTCATCTTGAAGAACTTGAGACGCACTCTGTTTGAAATTGAAGAAACTATCATCGATTTTAACATCATACATTCTGTACAGTGGAGTCGCTACTAAATATTGCAACCATGTTTTGATGTTTCTTTTAGTAACCAAACCCATCAAATAACAAGTTCTGTGAATTTTCCTCCGTTTTATGTGAACATTGACACAGTAATCATCATCAACATTCCGTGGCAGTCGATCGACCATTGTATTGACGGATACTGGAACATTGATTATTTGCCCTAATATTCCAAACTGACCGTGTACATATCTCAATCACCTAATTTGCACAAAAGGTATTCGTGGAGAAATGAGTCTCTCTAGTACCATATCCAAAGTAGAAAGATGTGTTGGAATATCTGGGTATACAAAACCATTATATTTTGAGAAATTTAGTATACTTTTCCTATTTTAACTTTATGGGCAATTGTAGCACGCTTTAACGTCTTCTAAATTAATTCCCGGGAAAATATTTTTATGCTCAGCAACAGGCCGTTCTCAAATCATCTCTAAACCATAATCTATCACAAATCGAACACCCGTGACCGAAAGGATTATCAACGAATCGCTTTTGGAAATCTTTGTGAGCATTTTTATGGGAATCATAGTCTTTGTAACGGAGTTAGCCTAACCAATCCGAGTGCAGCCAGCAAGAAACCGTAGATCTGAGAGGGAGAAAAATTAACATGAAATGAGAAACGAAGTTCAGAAGGTGAAAGGCAGTGTTCTCTGATTGGCCGAGACAAGATGCTTATGAGGTATATATAGATCTAGAAATTTTGTAACCACAATCAGAGTAAGCTTGCAATTCAATAGATTTGGATGGCAGGATATGAGATGGGAAAGTTTTACTAAATAAATGAAGTTTAAAAATTACAAATAAAAAGAAAAAATAAGGAAAATTAATTAAAATCAGGATTGAATAAAAAATGAGAGAAGTAGGGAGTGACTTTTTTTATAAAAGAGTTGTCGTGATCGTCTATGTTATTGAAGAAATCAGTGGCCAATTTTCGTATAGTTTGTCTAATAGTGGGGATATTGCACGCTGCTCTGAGATCTGTGTTTCTCATATACCAGCGTGCGTCAAGAATTTGTCTAAGAATAATATTTTGGGAGCTTTTAATTAAATTTATATTGGTTTTTGCTGCATGTCCCCAGATAGGGGAGACGTAGGCGAGGAGGGATTTCATAATTAGAGTGTAGATAAGCAATTTGTGTTATGTCTATTCAATTTAGACTTTCTGCAAATAAGGGAGTAAAGTTTACGCGTGGCATTTTTGAATTTATCTCTAATGTATGTGATATGTTGTCGAAAGTGAAGTTTTTATCACTGATGACACATAGGTACTTGGTGTGCTGAGACCAGGGAATTCTTTGATTTTTAAGAATTAATTCCGGGTGTGGTTTCTTCGAGGAAAAGAAGACTGCTTCTGTTTTAGAGGTATTAAGGGCGATTTTCCAAACGGAGAATCAAATTTCCACGTTAGCTAAGTGTTCGTTGATATTTTCGACTAGTGAGTTTAGTTTCTTATGTCTGGAGAGAATAGCTGTATCATCTGCGTACATACATATATCATGGTGTTAGTTCTTTTAATCATGTCACTTACATACAGGTTGAATAGCACGGGTTCCAGAATGGACCCTTGGGCTATTCCCGCGTTGATTGATTTATTTTGATAAAAGGTACGATTAATTTTAACAGAAAATGTTCTATTGCTAATGTCGGAATTTATTAGAAAGGTAAGTGGGGGTGGAGTTTTATAAGTTATTAATGCTCCTAATTTCAATATAGTTTGGATAATAAATAGTTTAGTTACGAACCGTTGATTGATGATTTATTAGTAGTTTTAAAACAATTTTCATGGTCCGGAATCGAAACCGGAGCCGAATTAGCACCTTTGGATATTTATTATAATGAATTGAACTAATCCAAAATTATTGAACAGTATAGTCATTTGATGAATTACGATTGAACTGTTTTTCACGATTTTGTAGAGATTGTACAGTATGTCATCGATTACAAAGATCAATAGAAAAAGGGGTAATTTAAAAGCCCAAATTAACACATTATTGAATTTCGAACAAAAGAAAATGCTGCAGATATATCAGCGCATTCAAGTGTACTTGAAAAACTCTAGAAAAAGTTCGAAGATCTCAAGACGGAATACTATGAAACAGTTAAAGAGGAAGAAATTTATGAGATTGAATAATCTCTAGCGGCTACTGATTCGGTTTTACAAAATTTAAAGGCAAGATTTACAACCTTACATCATCATTGTAAAAGTGAAACTTCTGTTGAAAGTAACAAATTTTGCGTTAGTAATTCTTGTAAAAATTATTGTTCTAAAAATATTACGATTAAATTGCCAGAAATTCCTGTTTTTTATGGAAAATTTGAAGAATGGAACTTATTTAAAGCACAATTTCAAAATTTAATAAAAGATAATAAATGTTTAACTGAAAATCAAAAACTATTCTATTTGTGTGCATCGTTAAAAGGTGATGAAAAAAACATTGAAACGTTGGATGATTCCTACAAATCGCTTTTCAAAGCTCTTGATGAGCGTTATGAAAATAAAAGATTAGTATTGGATTTACAAGTTAAAAATATAATTAATTATGAAAATCTAACTCAAAAATTGGCAAAAGACTTGAAGAAAATTTCAAGATTGCATTACTAAACATTTAAGAGCTTTAAAATTGTTAAATTTTGAAAAAGATAAATTGTCAAATGTGTTGTTGAATATTGTTTAACAAAAGCAATATGAGTTATCACTTGTAAATACCGAAGTTCCAGAATTTGATGATTTAATATATTTCTTGGAAAAAAGATATTTAGTTTCAAGTAAAATTAGCCGTAATCTTCCTGTGAAACCAAAATATTCTGAAAGGATAAACAATGCGAAATCTTTATTTGTCAAACCTTCAAGTGTAAATAATATATCATGTTTATTATGCAAAAATGCTCATGCACTTAATAGATGTGATAATTTCCTTAATCTAACGCTGGATATAAGATATTCCTTTGTAAAAAAAATAATCTATGTCTGAACTGTTTTGGTATCCCTAAAATTTCTGCATGCCGTTCAAAATACAAGTGTGCTACTTGTAATTCGAAACATCATTATCTTCACTTCGAGAAGTCAAACCCAAGCGGTGAACAAACTCCAGAACCTGTGCTCCATTTGGGGGAAATAGCAATAAACAAATCAGGAGAAAAGAATGAGGAATCGAATATCTCTGAAAGAATAACGACATTGTAACGTCTTGGCACCACATTGAAAATGTACGCTAAGCTAATTATTAAAGAATCTCTCGTTGTATTCTATCAGCCGTCTTTCCGGAGTCTCTTTGCTCCTTCCTTCGTCAGCAGGCCTCTCTCCTGGGTATCTCTCGTGGGAGTCTGTCCGGAGTCTCTTCCTTCGTCCGCAGGGTTCAATTCCGGGAATCTCTCGTGGGAGTCTATCACGAGTCTCTCAGGAGTCTTCCCTCTCTTTCTGAAGTCCACTCTTTTAAACACTAGGGGCGGGTTCACTCCACGCCCCTCATCAATCCCCATTGGCCGACCTCAGGGTTTTGCACCCGGCACCAACGGTCTTGCACGTCATCCATTCGTGCAGAGATGACAAAAGTCCGGTCCCTCTCAAAGGTTCCCGGCGACAAGGGCCCGGCTGACATCTGGCACTTCAAACACCTCGCCGCCGCCTGCAGAGGCGCCAGCATTCAAGACGTACAATCACTGCCCATGAATAGAAATAATGCAGCGATGCCTAGTCCATAGTGTCCCCCAGACACACAGTCGCCGACGGTCCAGCTGTCTGATACAACACAATGCAGCTAAAAACACGTTTTCTCCAGCTGTGGAAATGTTTATGAATAGAGGCGCTTTCTCCATTGTGACGACGTCACAACATGCTTTGCATCGGAGAAAAAGAAAATTGTGTTAGCTGCATCTCTTTTTTACATTTTAAGCAGTAATGGTTTCTTTCTGAATGCTCGGGCTATACTTGATAGTGGTAGTATGTGATGTTGTGCCACATCGAACTTTGCAGATTTGTTGGGTATTAAAAAAACTTAAAGTAAACATTCTGATCTCCGGTTTTTCTGGCTGTGCAGTTACTGTGAAAAAGAAAACTCATTCGCAAATAACTAATGCAAATGGATCATTTAATGCAGAAGTAGATTTTCTAATTGTACCAAAGATAACTGAATTTTTGCTATCAGCATTGTAACGTCGTGGAAATAAATTGAAGGTGTACGCTAAGCTAATTATTAAAGAATGCCTTATTACTGTGATCTAATCAAATGTTTATTTGACGACAACATTCAAAAGATCATTAGATAGAGAAAAAATATTAGTTACAAGTGTTCGTTTGATACAGCCAGCTAGCTCTATTTCATATTGGTGTCTCCATAGGGGTCCGCTCTTTGCTCCTTTTTTCAGTCGCCCGTTGGGTACCGCCTCAGGAGTCTCTCGTCGGTATGGATCCGGAGGCTCACGCCTTGTCCTTGCTTCCTATATCCGTCCCTAACGTCTCGCAGATCAATCGTCGGAGTCGATCGGGGTCCTCCCCTTCCTTCGTCCACAGGCTTCTCTTTTGAGTATCTCTCGTACGAGTCTCCCTCTCTTTTTAGAATCTCTTCTTGGAGTCTGTCCGGAGTCTCTCTCCGTCCGCAGGGTTCAGTTACGGGAATCTCTCGTGGGAGTCTATCCGGAGTCTCCTCTTTCTTTCCGAAGTCCACTCTTTTAAACTATAGGGGCGGGTTCACTCCACGCCCCTCATCAATCCCCATTGGCCGACCTCAGGGTTTTGCACCCGGCACCAACGGTCTTGCACATCATCCATTCGTGCAGAGATGACAAAAGTCCGGTCCCTCTCAAAGGTTCCCGGCTGACATCTGGCACTTCAAACACATCGCCGCCGCCTGCAGAGGCGCCAGCATTCAAGACGTACAATCACTGCCCATGAATAGAAAATAATGCAGTGATGCCCGGCCCATAGTGTCCGCCAGCCACACCGTCGCCGACGGCCCAGCTGTCTGATACAACACAATAGCACCAAAGCCACGTGTTCCCCGGCTGTGGATACGTTTATGAATAGAGGCGCTTTCTCCATTGTGACGATGTCACAGCATCATTAGATATCTCTAAACTAGAAATTCCATCTGACATTCAATTGGCTGATCCTTTATTTTTTAAGCCTGGAAAGATTGATTTATTAATAGGTGCAGAGCTCTTCTTGGATCTACTACTAGAGGGTAAAATTTCTATAGCTGATCATTCTTTAATATTTAAAGAAACTGTTTTTGGTTATGTGTGCAGCGGAGCCGTTGAGGGTATTCCGGAGTCACAACATTGTGGATTTCTCCCTCAAGAAAATGCAATAGAAGAAACGATGAGAAAATTTTGGGAATTGGAATCGGTTTTAGATTTACCCAGTTCAAAAAATAAAAAGAATTCGAAAAGAATTTTTAAGCACACATCAAAGGGATAAAAATGGGAAATATATAGTGAAAATTCCTATAAGGGTTAATTTAGAATTAGGAGAATCCTTTGATATAGCGAACCGAAAATTAAATAGTCTAAATAGACGTCTATGGTTGAATTCGGAAATGTCTTCCCTTTACTCAAATTTTATGGAAGAATACAAACAGCTAGGACATATGGAAGAATTAAACGATGTTTATCATTGCTATCAAAAGTGTATTGGAGATTTTCCTATATAAAAGCTTCCAAGAATCCAGCGGCATCGTCATCTTCACAGACTCAAGATCTGCGCTGCAAGCCATCCAGAAGGGCAAGTACCAAATCAGCCACAAAATTATCCAATTCATCGACAAAATTATCACAGAAAAGAGATCCTACACGCTACAATGGATACCAGCCCATGTAAATATCTTCAGTAATGAGAAAGCCGATGGACTTGCGCCAAAGAATCCAGATCTTGCCCTAAATCGCCTAACCTCACGACCCTCATCGACGCCAATGCAGTTTTTAGCCGAAGGCTATTCAAAAATAATTTTAAATATTCCATCTCAGCTCTAAATAGCAACCGTACAATAGCATCAATAATAACTAGACTTAGAACAAAGCATGTAAAAGGAATGAAAATCTAAACTGACAAAGTTGACAAATCATTAGCAAAACTGTCCTAATGTTCAACTGTCTCCACAACATATCTTCAGCTGCCCAGCAATTCAAGCCAGGCTTTTCAAGATCAGCCCAGAAGACTTTATCTTCTCTGATAAAAATGTTGAGGTTGCCGAAGCTGTCTTCGACAGCTTCGGAGTGATCTAAAGCTTCTTTTTTTATTAATCTGACATTATGGACACGCCAACAACAACAAACGATACTATTTTTCCTCATTTAAAATATGTTTTACCTCACCACGTGGTTTATAAAGCTGATAGTAAAACTACAAAACTTCGAGTAGTTTTCAATGTATCTCCACCTTCTACTAATGGAGTTTCCTTAAATCAGTGCTTCTAAAACTTTCACTATTGGCGACCTAATTTTCAATCATAATTTTTATCGCCTCCCTCCCTTATACAATAATAATGTATTAAATGTAATAATAATGAACTTGGCGCTAAAGCTACAATACGAATTTAATTATAAACCATACAAATTAACAAGATAAGTGTGTATGTTACTTTTAAATAATATATATTTTAAGCGAATTACTTTTAAGTAATAGGATAGTTATTATGTTATTTTTTTTTACTTTCGCTAATTTTAAATTGGAGCAGATTGCAAAATGATATTTAATTAAAGATATATTTCCTCCATCATCCATTTCTAAAAGTAGAAATGTTATGAGAAAAATAGTCTATGGTCTATGCTGCTCTCTATCATATCCATCACATCTAGCATTCTCGCGAACGTCTGCGTGAGTCTGGGCAATTTATCAGACGTCTGCGCAAAACATGTAAAAATACTGTACCTCGTAGAATTCCAGTCAATTTTAGTCGAGTCGATACTTCTATAGCTACGGAATCTACCTAGAATTTGTGCTTTAGTAGTAATTCACGGTATTAAGTATTTACGGCAGTAGATTAACAAAAACGTGTATAAATTTTTAAGCCGTAAGCGAAAATTCGATGATAATAAAGCATCAACAAGTGCACAGACGAGCATAGTTCCGAAAATTAAATCAAGTATGTATTCTCAAGAATATTTAAAATTTCGATTAACCACTACTAAAGTAACAGAAGAAAAGCACCTATGTGTGTTATTTGTTCAAAAATATATTGGTAGCAGACAGTATGAAACCTAATAAACTTAAAGGACCTTTGGAAAAGCTTCATGGTGAGTACATTAGCAAACCTCGAGAGTTCTTTTAATTAAAATTATACAAAAAACAAAAGCATTTTTTTAAAAAAAAACGTTCTCAGTGAATGACAAAGCTTTACTTGCTTCTTACAAAGTATCATACAAAATACCAAATGTAAAAACCTCACACTATTGTCGAAGAGAGCTTATTTTTCCAGCAGCAATTGAGATCGTAGAAACCATGTTGGAGATAATTTTGCCAAAGAGTTACTGTCCATAGACTGCAACTCTTTTGCAAAACCAACTTGTAATTTTAAGCCTCACAAAGTTAGAATTAATGTTAAATAATGAAAAAGAATGTAAAATTCCGAAGAAGAATAATTGTGTTATTTTGAAGATTGAAAGCGAGAAGACTTCAAAATGTTTTAATCCGAGAGCAGGCGCGCACTCTATACTAACGTTAATCGTCGCGCGGGATGACTCAGTCCCCCCCAATCCTTTTTATTATTTTACACGATAAAAATCACAATTCTTGTGTGAATAATTTAACTAAGAGAAAGCATACTTACCTACTTTCAAAGACTTTAAAATTTTTGTTTGATAATTTGAGAAAAAATCCAATAAAACTGAATTTAAATGTGCGAGACTTTATTAAAGAACGCTAATCACTGTCACTTTTCGCTAACACTACAGGAATGTCTTTTTCATTTCATGTTAATCACTTTTTCTAAGATTTTGTAAAGAAACGTTTTCCATTCCGAAAAAAGAAAAGGAGGTGTGACAATTGCGTTTTGTTCCTCTGAAGACTATCATATAGGAGGATACTGTCAAGGTCATTGGTAACAAATACTCAGTTTTTCCGGAATTAACGATTTCGTGAGCCTGGGGTTAGTTAGCGCTTCGCGCGACCACTCCCGGGTTGAAAGTGTATTCAATGTAAAAATTTGGAGGTTAGTTTTAAAAAAGAATTGTGTAAAAAGTTTTTCATTATGCTTTGTATGTTTCGAAATGCTCGTAAAAATAATTCTAAATAATCCTTCAATCCTCTGTGCATCATAAAACTCTTTTACATGGAACAAAGCGCAACAGAAATACATTATTTACAAATTCCCTAAATGACGGTGACGAATTTCTTATCTTCCTACACTTTTTCTCTGGGTCTTGTTTTTCTCTGAAAGAGTAGTATTTTAGGTTTAAAAAGAAAACGCAATGAAAAAATCTATCATCGCGGGATTGCAGCACAAATCAAACAAAATGTTTTTTATTTGGTAATAGGATTAAGATAGCTTGAAGTGGAGATGACGTAATTTATGTTACATGTAAATTGTATCAGTGTAAATGTGTATTTTTTTATCATGTCAGAAAATGTTTTGTTTTAATTCCATCCAGTAAATTGATTTTTTGAAACTTTTATTTTCGATATGCTCGCGCCCCCCTAGAGGGACGAGCCCTACAGTTTGAGAAATGCTGCCTTAAATGATTGCTTGATAAACGAAGGTGTAGTGCAAGATGATTTTTTCTCTATCCTTCTAAGATTTCGTCAACATAAAATACAATTCACAGCTGATGTTAAGAAAATGTATCAGCAAATATGGGTTGATCCTGATCAATGCTCCTTACAATGCATTTTATGGAACAAAATTTTTAAAGAAAAATTCGCAAAAAACTTTTGTTGGAGATGGATCAACACTGTTGTTGTCAATCTGATTTCAAGGGGAGTTAGGTCAGATCAAATTGGATCCAATTCACTGTGTGGTGACATGGACCACACTTCCTTTACCAAGAGACTATTGAGTCTACTAGTGAACCTGAACCTCCACCTGATGAGGAGTACTTACAGGAATTTAAAAAGACTCTTCCTGAAACAGCATTGACTCTTACTACAAATGATACAATAAGTGACTCTTTTTGGTGTTACCAATAGCTTTTCCAAACTAATTTGTATTGTAAGTTTTATATATATATATATGTATATATATATATTTACAGATTCTTCACAATGTAATGAATCCCAATAACAAAAGTTGTAGGCCTCTTTCATTGCAGGAGTTACAAATTAATGAGTTCATAATTCGGTCTGTGCATTTAAGGGAATTTAAAGAAGGCCTTACTAGTCTTCTCAAGGGTAATCCTGTAACAGGTAAACTTAGAACATTAAATCCCTGTTCAGATAATAATATTTTAAGAGTTGAAGGTCGTCTTCAAATTTGCAATATAAATACTAATCAGAAACATCCTATAATTTTACCTGCAAAGCACAAGCTTACTAATATGATAGTAGAGTATTTTCATTTAGGACCTCAAAATTTACTATACTGTATATGCAATGAATATTGGCCTTTGAATGGTATGACCATTTGTCGCAAAATTGTCCACAGCTGCATAACTTGTTTTAAAGCCAAACCCTCGATAGCTGAATAAATAATGGGTAATTTGCCTAAGGAGAGAGTACATTCGAATTTCACTTTTAATTGTTCTGGTGTTGATTTTTTTGGACCATTTTTCATATTAAGTACAAGGGTCAAAGAAAAGGAATACATCATAAAATTTATGTTTGTATTTTTATTTGTAAGGTAACCAAATCTGTTCACTTAGATATAGGATGTGAATTAACACCCCAGGCATTTATTGCCACTTTAAAGAGATTCTTTGCAAGGAGGTAAATCACAAAAAAATGTTTAGTGAAAATGCTAAAAATTTTGTAGGTACAAATGCAGAACTTAAAAGATTATACAATTTGGTTATAAAACCTGATGATGAATTATCTAATTTTTTGGCATCAGAATGTATTGAATGGAGATTCCTGCCTACAAGAGCACCAAATTTTGGAGGATTGCAGGAGGCTGGAGTCAAATCTTTCAAGCATCATTTCAAAAGGGCTGTGGGAAATTTTAAACTAACCTATGAGAAATTTCTAACATTAACTTGTCAGATTGAAGGAATCCTGAATTCTTGTCCTCTCATACCTTTATCTGAGGATATTGATGACTTGGAAATATTAACTCCTGGTCATTTTCTTCATACGTCGTGCAATTAACGCCATTTCTAAACCTATTGTAGTAGATGTTCCTGAAAAGAGACTCAGGCATTGGCAGAGAACTACAAAAATGGTACAGATTATTTGGAAGCAATGGCAAAACAATTACTTAAATACTCTACAACAAAGAAATAAGTGGATAATTTTAAAGAATAACATAAAAATTAGGGATATGGTAACATTAAAGGAAGATAATCTTTCCACATGCAAATGGGTTTTAGGTAGAATTGTAGATATATTTGCTGGAAAAGACAATAATATAAGAGTTGTCAATGTAAAAACACAAAATGGTATCTTAAAAAAATCCATTTCCAAAATTGCTGTTCTACCTATGAAAAAAAAAATGATTTTGTGTAAATATATATTTCACTTTAACAATTTATTCTTTTGATATCACGTTTTATATGTATATATTGTACAACATTGTATGTATAGATTTTGTTGTATGTTCCAATTACTTCAAGTATATATGAATAGTAGTATAAAATGTTGGCAGCTATTTTCTAATACTGTTGCGATTTTTCTTGTATAATATTTGTAAATAAGTTGTATGTCACTTTAGTTTATAGGTGTTTGTGTATTTTGATTGCAATTTTGATAATAGTAGTTGTATTTAGGATTTTTAAAAAATTCTTTTAAAAATTATCGTAACTTATTTTTCTGAAACTGTTGTTTCATCACCAGGTGGAATGTTACGCTCACAAAGTATGGTTTGATTCTTGTGTAAGGCCGCTAGATGGCACGCTCTTCTCTCTTGGCACAGAGCCAAGTCTTTGTTAGAACTTATTCTACTTAGATGCAATGACGTGAGCGCATTCTATTGTACTCGCGAATGCTTCTAATTCCAATATAGTTTGGATAAGTAATTCAGTTACAGTCCATTGATTGATGATTTATTAGTAGTTTTAAAACATTTTTCAAGGTGGGCCACAAAAAAAAAACCAATGTTCATAGAAATGTAGGTTTATTTTGAACAATGCATTATAATAAACATACATAAAAGAACAAGAAAATTTAATGTTCCCATCCTGACACTTGACATCTCTTTACAGGAACTATTTTTCCAATTTTGGGAGAAATTTTGATATTTTACAAAATATTATTGTGTTGATATACTGGTCAGGACGCAAAAACGTTAGTTGTGGGTCAAATGCAGCCTGTGAGTCTGACACCCCTGTTCTAAACATTCACATGCAAAAAAATAATATGGAACAGTTTCAGAGGACTTAGGATAATTTTCGAATAGCATGAAAACTTAACTTAAAGTAAAATTAGATTCTTTCTAAATTTTAAGTTTTAATTATTAAAATTCTGATATTTCATGCAAAATTATTTTGTATTAATACAAACTTTAAATGTCCATGCTTTAGAAGATAAATAATGAATACAAATTAGATGAAAATAATGATTTATTATGTATTATTTAGAAACAAAAATGGTTAGAAATAATATGATGAGGCATGACAACAACTATCTTAAAAAAGTTTATATCACAAGATTGCTGATTATGGATCATTTTCCATAAAATCACCAATTTTAAGATTGAGTTTAATGTTCAGTGCTGCCAATTCTACACATAAATAACGAAGAACATAGGGAATATCTATCAGGACCACATCTTCACTTGAACCACAAAGTCTACAAATCCATTCATTATAAGTCATGAAAGGTGGTTCTTGCTTTTTTAAAACAGGTGAAAGAAGATCTTGACATTTCATACAAACATATTGCTGCAAAAATATAATGAAGAATGTAAGGCATACAATATTCTAAAATTTTTATAATGACTTAACTATCTGTTCATAAAAGTAATTCATAATAAAATCAAAGTGTGCATATTCTTTTTATAAATGTATGCTATTCAAAATCCTAAACCCTTTTTTTTTTTTGTAACTAATGGGCAGCAAGTTTTACTCCATTAAATCACAACCCCTTTTCATAAGCATTCAAATTTTACATCTGCGTGCATTGTGTCAATTAAAAGAAAATTTTGTAGAAAAACACATGAAATGTAAAGGTAGTAAAGAGATTTATATTACATTTATTTACAATTTCTGCAAATTTTTTGTAAAGATTTGCTTAAGTAAATTTTAAGGAAAATCATTACAAAAAATTCAAACTGAAATATATTGCAAAAAATATTTTTAGTTCACTGAGAACAAAACTATACAACATCAAGCATGCTTAGCATTTTTAAATGGGAAAAAATTCCTTCTTAGACAACCTAAGAAAACAAATATAAACTTAATTTGTAAATATTTTTGATTTCTTATTGATATTTTTATAAAACAACTTATCCTCATCGATTTTCTCCCCCCCCCCTCCCAGAATGTTTATTTATCAATTCTTAGGAAAGAAAACCAAAATGTCTTCTTATTTTCGGTTTTGAATAATGTACACAAACATTTTACTTTAAAATAAACAAAATTTAGACAGATGGATTAATAACAAAAATGTAAATTTCTATTCACATAAATTTGTATAAATAAATCTAACAAATATTATTTTATCAATGTAAGTTTTTTGAATTAGTTTCGTATGGATTCATTAATTTTAAAATTCTCAAAAAGCTAAATAATAAACGAAACAAACTAATATTACAACAAAAACTACAATAGTTTTCAGAAATTTTTTGAAATAACTATAATATTTTATACCTGTGATGCATCTGAGCAAGTAAAAAGTCTATCATGAAGGAGCCCTGATGCCCCGTGAGCAATCAAAGCATCACGTTCCATTTCTCCAAATCTAACACCTCCCTCCCGCTTTCGACCTTTTACAGGTTGCCGAGTAAGAGGATCAACAGGTCCTGTAGATCTCACCTAAAATTAATTTCAAAATAAAGTACTCAAATAAATGATTCAGTTTAACAAATTTATAAATTATATTTTATCAAACAAATTGGCCAACATACACAGAAAGTCAATAAATGAAAATTTACTTACTATATTAATGATGCATGAACATATGTACTTTCACATATAGGTTTAAATAATATACAACATCAAGTAAAAAAAGTGCAAATTCAGAAATATTTAAAATCAACTCAACTACTATTTTATCACTAAATATTCTTTTTAAAACATTTAATTTTTATTATTTAGTTAATAGTAAAAGATTACATTCTAATTATACCACTAAACATACTCTCTTCAAAGAAAATGATAGTAAACTGCATTTTTAACATGATCAAGAATAATTTTGAAACTATTAAATTTTCATTGGAAGATTATACATTATGCTGTGACAAAAAAAACCTTTTTTTTTAAATTTCTGATCATTGTATCCTAAAAAAGTTGCCTTTCACTCAGCTAAATTAAAAACTTTATATACATATATATTTAAAAAAATGTTTGATTTTTTGGTGCATCATGTTCTGAAATAGCAATTTTATCAAATTCAAAAGGAATTGTTGAGATTACATGATGATTCAAATGTTCAATACCAGATCATATATTGATCAATATAATCCATAAAAAAGTATTCCAGTGAATAAAAAATAATGCAAATCGAGACTGTGAGCATTTGGTTTAAGAAGTAGTTAATTTTAGAGTTCTATATTCTGTCATAATTTCAAATTCAATATAATAATTTTTCAAAAATATAACTGTGTTTATTGGATGAATTTAGAAAACACCAACATTTAAATGATAGGTTTTTGATTTATTGCATTTAATATCATATAAAAATATAAGTACTTCAAAAATAGATCTTTGAGAAGAGATCCAAGAAAAGATATAAAAATATCTTCAAATATAAAAATAATGATTTACCTGATACTTGTCAGAAACCATGTGCCTCAATCTTTGATAATAAACAACTCCGAAAAAGATATCTGCTTCAAGTTCTTCACCACTAACACCACTGTACATTTTTTCTGTTCCATAGTAATCATATCCAGCTTCAAAAATATTAAGAGGGAGAGGATGGAAGGAATAAGCATCAAAATTTAGAAACAACAATTAAATAAATACAAACAAATATTCTTTAAAAAGTTTCTATATAATTACAGATTTTAAAATATCAACAAATACCATTCACAAAAATTTAGAAATTTCAAAACAATTTTAAGAACTATTGAATAGATTAACAAATATTAAATAATGGAATGCAAATTAACAACAATACAGTAAAAATAACTTATTTACCTTTCTTTAAACATTCTCCAAAATATTCAATAGCAGTATTATTTTCCGAAAAGGTGAAAGGTGTAGCATCATGAAATGTACCTTGTATAGCAGCTGATTTACCAGCCATACTTTCTATCATCATACCTATTAAAAGTCATTAATATAATCAGAATATTTTCCCTCTCTCTTTACTACCATCCATAAATATGAAAACTAAAATTAATTTTCATTTAAATTTTAAATGATATACAAAAAAGATTTATATAAGTTATATAGTAAATCTATTTTAAGAATTTAATTAGATTCACAGAATTACCCCCTCCCCCCACTATGTTACAGTATGCAAGTTCAAAAACTTTACATCAAAAAATAGATGCAAGCATTCTGATAAGATAATCATTCAAAATATTGCTACAAAGTTTGAAATAATTATAAATCAAAGATACAAATTATCCACTGATAAGCATTACTAAAAATTGCTATTTTTTAAACACAGTTGAATCAAAATGCTAATTACAAAATAAAAACCCCCATGTAAAAAAATCACAATATATTAAAAAAAAACTACCTATTGTCATACGAGATGGGAAACCATGAGGATTGAAAATTATATCAGGAGTCATTCCACTATCAGTAAATGGCAAATCTTCAACAGGAAACATTATACTGCAAATACCTTTCTGTCCATGCCTACTTGCAAATTTATCACCAATTATAGGATTTCGCTAATAAAAATAAAACAATGAAAATAAAATATATGAAAAAATCATAAGCAAAACATAAAGGAATTACTACAGTAATATGAAATATTACCAGTTTTTGATAACTATAAAATTATAACAATTAAAAATTAGTTTTAATGTATGTGAGCATTTTAAGATACAAAAATCATGATTTATTTGACATTAATTTTTAAATGGAGCAAAGTAGTCTAAATTTAAATGTATGTTTTTTTTTTAAAAAAAGGAAATTTTCTTTTTTTAAATTATACTTTTTAATTGTGTTTAAAAAACATCTCTCGTTCAATTATGTACCTTGAAACATTTGAATTCTTTCTAGAACATTAATGAGCTCACAACTTAACAATCAAATTGAAATAAATAAGAGTTAATTAACAATAACATATACTTACAGGGATTCTATATTTAATAGCAATTGTCTGATTTGTGTCAGTACCAGTATCATTTCCTAAGAGTTTTACATCTTCAACATAAGCAATTTCAACAGATTTATATTTCACATATGAAGCCTTATTTGTAGTTTTATCAACATAACTAAAAATAATATAACTAGAATCATTAAATGAACAATATACTGAAAATAACTTTTACAAAATTTGCAATCAAAACATTAAACATAAACATAAGCAGCTTTCTAAAATAAAAACTTACCAGCATATTGGATCACCATAGTTCAATTTTGTACCAATATAAGGAAGTCCATCAGTATCAATAAAATCAGAAAATTTTCCATCTTTCTCTCGCTCAAAGACAAGGGTTTTCTGAATTCCTCTATCTCCAGATATTACACGCAAATTAATAACTTCAGTTTTATATATACTAGCATGCTTGAAGCCCCTTTCAACAGAAGATTTATTTAAAACCATTGCATCTTCCATATCATATCCCTACATGACAATATTAAAAACAAAATACTTAGCATAGTTATGCAAAAATATTTAATTCATTTATTTTTTTTAAATTATAGTACAGTTATTTGCAAAATCACATTAATCTTGTTTTAATTCAAACAGAAATAGACACTATTTTAAAGCTGTGAATTGTGATTGAAATAATATCCATACAAAATATGATTAAATAAACTGTACATATAGATTTGGATTTTTTATTTTTATACATCTTACACTTTATTTAAAAGTAAAGTAAACAGCTTGAAATTAAACAAATATCTCAATAGATTTCTAAATTTAAAAGTTTCACCCCCCCCCCCCCGTTTTTAAAAAATACATATATATATAATTTAATAATATAAATGGTCAAATGTTAATTTAATTTAAAACTAAAAAAATTTTGCAGCAAAATAAAATATAGTTTTACTACATATAATAAACAGCTTAACTTATTCTTCATTACACAAAATGGATGCAATATTAAAAAAGCCTGCAACTTCATAGCAAATAATTCAATGCTTCTAATTCAAGGTAATATCCCCCCCACCAATTGGTTTTATTAAAAATAAACAAATTCAAATATTTCTTACAGTATATGATATAACAGCAACAATAGCATTTGTGCCAAGAGGATAATCATCCATGAGAAAATGATCATGTATATTGGGTCGAACCACTGGCGACTGAGGTGTGCGAAGATGATACAGCTTATTATCAGATCTGTATCTGAGGGCAAGGCATGATGTTCCCATTGTTTGTTTACCCATCTAAAAGGGAACAAAGCTTATTTTTTATTAAAATACTAATTTTCATTAAAAAATATTTATTTTGATAATCATGTTTTAAAATTAAACAGGCTTACCTGACATTCATACATATTCCTGGGGCTTTGATTGAAATCAGAATAAGGTATTTGATTAGCTAAAATGCTAAGAATATTTGTTGGAGCAATTTCTTCATGAAAAGTTAACTGCAAAATTATTTATAATTAGAACATCATTTTACATAATAGTTATTAAAAAATGTTGATAGAATTTTAATATTATAGATGCATAAAATAAAAATAAGTTCAGTAAATACTTCTATAATTATTTACATACAATATAATTCAGAATAAAAACACAATCTTTATGAAAAATAAAACTTCAAGAGCTTTGATCCTTATTATGAATGCAATTAAGATATTTCCTTCTTCAGTTTTCATAGAACATGAAACAATATTAATCAAGGACAAATGTAATTTTTCTTTTCCAAATTGTTTGCCCTTGGAAAGTTTATATGTACTTCTTATAAGAATGTGCATATCCTAGTATAAGAATCATTGTGCTAAGCTGTATGTTAAGTATAAATTTATGTGATGTATGTAATTCAATAAATAAAGGAATTAACATGAGCACCAAATTTGTGAATATGCTAAATATAATCAGATACAGATTATCAATAATTTAAAGAATATTATATTTATATATATAGGAAATAAGATAAGTAGGTTTAAATTTCTGGCACTGAGAACATTGCCCGAAATAGGGCATGTCAACTCAAAAATATGGTTAAATAAATTTTAAAAACCTTCAGTTTATAAAATAAAACTACATAAAACTTAATTTTGCACAAAGCATAAAAAGCTATTTTTGTTTTAAATTAAATGTATGGGAAAAAATCGAAGTCATGCAAGTATAGAAGAATTTGAGACTAGGAAAAATCACCCACCAAATCATCCTCAACAACACTCTTTTAATCAAAATGAGGAAAAATACAATTTCACAAAGGTGAATTCCCCCCCCCCCCAGACAAAGATGTTGTAATGGTTAAAAATGCAAATATCAGTATTTATTTTTTGAATATTTTTTATAATTGTAAATCTGGAAACAAGCTTTTATGTTACTTTTTTTTGCCTGATTGGAACAAGTCTGAAGGTTAACGTTAGCTAACTTGCAAACTTTTTACTGAAACGCCAGTTAAGCCAAAATAACAAAAAATGATTTATTAATTTTCATGCACTTTTACTATTTTTAAAAGATAAAGAATCAACAAAGTCCAAGTGCAGGCCTCATATGTCCAATTCCCACAAGTATTAAAATAATGTATTATCTTTTACATGGCAATGATTTGCAAATGAGAAATGTTGGGCTTTATGTTATACAATTTATTGTTTATCTCGAGATTCCATTCATCTTCCTTGATTTAATACACTTTAAAATATAGCAGTACAGAAACATACGAGAGAATTTGATTAAAAGTTGTTTTAATATCTTTGTCAACTATTTCATCACCTTTGAATCCAATATGGGAGGTAATCCAGCAAAATATTAGTTGCCTTTTTTTAAGAATGTGAAATATGTATCCCCCCCCCAAACAAGTTTCATAGATCAATAAATGAGATGAACAAATAGGATGCTGCAAAGACTACAAGACATCACAAGAATCTGTGAAGAAAAGAAAATTTTCATAGTTTCAACATGACTCATTCTAATACTTTTGTAACAGTAGATATCACAGTATTAAAAAAAGAACATGCAGGATGCAGTTGACAAGTGTCTAGTGGCTGGTCTATCAGATGAGGCATAGACACATTATTCCTTGACTTTGGACCATCACTACAAAAAAGAAAATCAGAAAAATGGCAAACAAAGTCATTAAAAAGTAATTTGTAAATGTTAACATCTGTGCGCACTTTCATAACAATTTTCAAAAAATTTTTAAAACTCAAATGTTTTATTGTGCCAAGGTAGGAAAATTATAATTTCTTTTAAAACTTAGACATTGCAAGATTCCATAGATGCTAGAAAATTTTTTAACTCTTCAGTAAAAAGGTAAAATGACTGATATTCTGGCATAACAAAGTCTTTAAAAAGGCTAGCTTTTGTCACTGAATGGTAAAATAACTTATAATGTGATATTCTAAAAAAATATTGAAGGGACAGAAGCAGCTGCCTTAAGTCTAGAAATGGTTCAAAACATACTATAAACAGATATTCAAACTGCTACCAAATAAAAGATGTACTGCAGTGTCGTGTATGATATTCAAGTTGCAAAAAAATAATTTTGTGGGTGAGCCATACACTAAACTCATAAAAACTAACTTTGATGGATGAGTGCATGATATAAATACAATAAGCATGGGTAATCAGTCACATGATGAATGAGATAAAAATTTTAAAATATTTAATATGTTTAAGAAAATATCAGCAGTAACTTTTAATTTTTTTAAAACAAAGTTTAATCCTAAAACTTCGATTTTTTCAAACACATTAAATAAAAAATTGTAATAAATTTCAGGATCAGAGTTAGTCTTTTTTTGTTCTTGTCTAGAGAAATACACATGTAGTTTTTAATAAAGAAAAGAAACCCACTTTCATCTGTTCAATTTATAATTTTATTGATTACCTGTTGAAGTTGTCTCTAAATAACATTCATTTTTTCTCCCCATGTATGAAATCTGCCAATTGTGGACATACATAAAGCTTTTACAATAAATTTCAGGATCAGAGTTGTCTTTTTGTTTGTTTTTGTTCTTGTCTAGAGAAATACACACATGTAGTTTTTGATAAAGAAAAGAAACCCACTTTCATCTGTTCAGTTTATAATTTTATTGATTACCTGTTGAAGTAGTCTCTAAATAACATTCATTTTTCTCCCCATGCATGAAATCTGCAAATTGTGGACATACATAAAACTTTTACAGATGTTGTATGTGAAATGCTGCTAATTTTTGTAGTGAAGAGCATGATACACAAAATGCTCCCCAATGACATGCCTTCTTCACTCGAAAATATGCAAATTCTAAGAAATTTTACAAATGATAAGTTTCCACATAAGTCAAAAACGTAAATATCTCAAAGGATACAATATCTCCAAGAACGATCATAAGCATTTTCAATATTAAAAAAAATACAGATAAGGTATTTGTGTTGCACTTGAAGGCATCTCTAATGCAATTAAATTGTCAACAGGAGATTTGTCATTGAAAGCCACTAAAAAGGTGAGTAACAAGCATTCTGCTTTAAATTTATCTTAGCAATTTTTTCGAGGAATTAGCATAAACAACTCACCAGGGCAATATACTAATCAGTAGAATTTGTGGAATCTTTACTTGGTTCTACATGGGAATAGTAGCATATTTTAATGAGTGGCAAAAATAATTTGAATACTCTTTAAAAGTTCTACTGTACAATTTTAAAAGATTTTTTGGGGGAATTTTTTGACTAACGTTTTATTTGCTTATAAAGAACATTATCTAGCCTTGGAGATGATTTATGTGTATGAGAAATAGTTTAGTCTAATTCATTAAAAATTGCAATAATGTATAAATTTCAAATGAAGATAAAATTATTATTCCTTTTTACAGCTGTAGCTTTTATTTAAAATTTTCAGAATAATTCTCTGAATTAGAGATGGCTATTGCGTGCTACGATGAAGAAAAGTGCGATTGTTTTTGAAAAATTTGTCGACCAGTATAAATATCTGATATTTATTCTCTATATTAGTATATTTTATCATGTTTCTTTTTGGCTTTCTGAATGAATTAATCCAAAAATTGTTTTTAGTTATTTCAAAAGTATTTCTCTACAAGTTGGCGAGTTTTGTTAATTTACGATTGTAAGTTTCAATAAAATAAGATAATGACCTATATTGCATGAATAGGATTCTCCTTGAAATGCCCAAAAAGGTAAAACAGAAGTTGAGAAATTTTCCAGATATATTGAAAGATTTTTCCAGATATATGTCATTGTAGCCAAGTGAGAATAAATGTTTGACTCTCGTTAAAAAGGCAAAGATAATCATTAGAAATAATTTTTTTTATTTGTTTCATTTAAAGGGTCTCCCCCCCCCCAAATAGTGCAGTGGCTATTTAAATCTCTGAGAAATATAAATGACTTGAGAGATTAATGAAATATTTTATTGATGCTTGCAATATATTTTCAGTTGGGTGGTAATTATAAAGAGTAGATTCTTATTATAAAGTTTCAATATGAATTCTGTTAGGTTCACATAAAAGACAGCACTGATAAAAGCAAACATCACCGAATTAATAATTTTGTTTTATGACTTGTGAATCTGGCATTTTCCATAAAAAAGTTAGTTCTAAAATAAAAATTCATGGATGATGTTTTGGTAAATAAATGTTCAGTTGTATAATTTAATGAGAGGAGTATTTTCTTAAATTAAACTATTTTCTGTTGAGTTTGTTACTCAGAAGTAGGTTGTTGAATATTTAAAGACTAACAGTTAAAGGAATTTTTAATACTTTTTATAAAGTGAACTCTTTAAATTTGGCAGAGATTTCGGTGAAATCTTGGTTTGCCCAAACAAATTCTGACAGCAATGGCTAGAAACGTGAATTTGCAAATGGATTTGAACAACTGAAAAATCTTGCAGTGTCAACAAAATGAGAACTCCATTTGCTTTCTGTGTATTATTGTCCTTCTGAATGTGCTCTAAGATGTTATTGATTGTTATTTAAAAGTCAATAGCATCATTTCTTGAAGGGCAACTGCAATAAAATTGTATTTGATACCCTTCAATTCAGTTATTGAAGTGAAAACTTCTTTAGCGGCGTTGGGCACTTATTGGTAGGGGAAAATCTTATGGGTTCGCGTCACCGACATGCTCTGACTGGCGCCCGTGCAGTGTGCTGTTCGCCTTAGACACTTTTTGGATGGGTGAAATCTCGTGCGTTCGCATCACCGACATGCTTATAGCAATATATCTGTAGCTATACAGCTGACATATAGTGCTGTGTATATCTTATAAGTGAAATTGAATGGATTTAGTGAAAAGTTCAATGTGTATATACTGTGCATTGCTCATTGTGATTCCAAGAATAGGCAATACATACCAATGGTTGCCATTTATATTTCACCTGGAAAATCTATCAGACAGATACAAAAATTTTTATTCGAAAATTTGATGATTTATACAAAAGAAGGTTCTGAAATACTTGAAAAAGATTTAACGAAAAATATGATAATGTACCGATGATTTTAAGTGAAGATTTCAATATTAACTTTGCAGATGATAAAAATCTACCACTAATTGATTTTCTAAATGAAACACTTAATTTAAATATGTCCAATGACCAAAAACTCAGTACTACAAAATATAAAACGACGATCAATGTGGTTTAAACACGATACTTAGATAAATTTGAATCAAACATTTTCCTTTCTTACTTTAGTTACCATAAGCCTATTGTATCATTTTAAAAACAAAATGAAATAATTGAAAGTACAAAAAGTCTAAGTATTGTTGAAATTAATGATGACAATGATGAAAACAATTAAAATAATGTTAAAAATCAAGTACATTGAAATTTAAGTGAATACAAATACTATCCATAAATGATATGACAGTATATTAATTGTTATTTCAATTGAATTGTATTTATATTTTGTCCTGATCTTGTACAGCCTGTAATATAATTAAATAATAAAAAAACCATACAAACATACATTTAGTTGTTGCTCAGAGTGTCAATAGATGTGAAAACCAGATTGATGTTGATAATTTTAATTCAAACATTATGGAATTTCAAATTTTAATACTAAAAGTTCTAAGTTTTTACTCCTATTGGCAGTCTCTATAACTGCCAATTTTTTTTTATTTCTGTAACTTCAACACTTTCCAGAAACCAGATAAGCCAAAGATAAAAGATCGTTTGAAAATTAAACCCTCTACTTTTGAGGAGATTCAGACAAATCAACAATTAGTATTTTATTAACTGTAAAATACATTTCCTGGTTAAAGTGTAGTATGGGGGAGCTTTTCCAGACACACACATCCTGAATTCCAACACTTTTCTAATATCCCAATCAAAAAGCCCTCAACCTCTCAAATGTTTTAGGCAGAATACAACTCTTCTATGGACTCTTTCCTGACAAGGGTTCTTACTCATGTTTAAATAGTATAAATCCTGAGAGAGTTTATAAGGAAAATACTCAAAGAACCTTCAAAACAGCAGTTAGGCAAGCAAAGAACCAATATTGATGCACTGCCAGCTTGTTAATTTGTTGAATACATTCTTTTTTTAAATATAAAAACTAACCAGAAATATATAAACAGGGAAGGGGGAGGCAAAAGCAAATTCTCACAACAGTAAACATAAAGGGAAAAAATGGGGGAGGATGATAAAGTAGTGCATTGCAGGTATATACGAGAAATCCACATTCAACAAAAAGAGGTAAAATTTCTGATAGGAACAGGAAATGAAAAAATAACTTAGAACATAATGACAACTTGCTGCTCTTACATTAAATTATTTATAAACAATTATGCACATTGCTTAAGAGGTGAATGAATTACATTCAAATAAAACAAGATTAAATAAATTTACATTGACACAAACAAAATCACTATTGTTTCTTCTTAAAAGCCATAGTATAAACAAAAAACCGTTATACATAATATGAAAAAATGCTTAATGTATCATGCATAATCAATACTTAATGTTGATTAGTTGAAGTTCGGTGAAATTATTTGAGGGAGGCATGTAGCTTTCAGATTCCTGAAAAGGCAATTGTTAGCTTTATTTGACTTTTCCAATCCAACATCATCTCTGGAACTTTAGGAAGAATTCAAACCTTATTTGTGTGAAGAATTTAAGTTCCACACAACTTTTGTAGGACCAGGCAAAAGTTTTTTACTCAATGCTATAATTCATTTAGTTACAGCAGGTGTTTTTAACCTTATTCCCCATCTGGGAGAATGACAAACAGGAAATTGCTGGCGGGTGCAGTTCATAAAAAAGTATAACCATTTTTAATATTTTTTTTTATCTTATTGCTATCATAAGCATCATAAACAATATCCTACACTAAAAAGGTAACAAAAACTTCAAAATAGTTACATTTAATGCAATTTCTGGCACTGCATATTATTTACTAATTGATGTTGATATAGTATATAGTAGCCAGTCACAAGCACACAAAAATAGCTTCACAGGCAAGGGGTTAAGAACCCAAGTTAGAGAATTGGAGGAAACTGTTGTTCCCATTGCAAGAACAGGAATTGATTCAAGATTCAAGTTTCCGGTTCCCATTTTAGATAATTCTTCATGTAACATTTGTCATATTTTAACAGGAATTTTAATCCATTAGAAGAAACAAGTAATGGAATGTGTTCGATTATTCAAAAACTGATACCCAATGTAATAGATATTTAAGTTCTGACTGGACATACTAAAGGCTCACATGCTTTTATTCAAAGAATTATGTTTTATCCTTCTGACAGCAATCTACCTTTTCACTTTAAAGGCAGCAGTTTCAGTTCAACTTCCTTTTACTATGACCACAAACAAATCTCAAGAACACAGTCTTCAAAAAGTAGGGATATATTTGCCTCAGCTGGTATTTTCTCATGGGATGTTGTGTGTTGCTTTTTCAAAAGCAACATCAAAGCCTTCTGTTCAAGTTTTGATAAGTGACAAGAAAAATTAAATTACCAAAGTAGAGTTTTTACTAAAAATGTTAGACTGTATGCAAGGTTTTATTTTGAGATTTTATGATTGGTAAGAATGTTTTTTTTTTATGTATCCAACATATTTTAGGATGTGATGTGAATATTCTTCAGCTTAAATTGACAGCAGTAAAATTTTTAGATTAAAAAAAAAAACTACAACTGTGAAAAATTGATTTTTTGAAAGCATATAATGTTTTGATACCCTTAAAATTTTAAAGATGTAGGCTAACTACTAAAAAATGGTCCATATAAATTTTTAATACTGTAATATAAGTACATATCTAATCAGCAACTATAATAGCTTTTTAAATAAAAACTTTTATAACATACTGTGGAGTGACAGGTGGAACAGGGTTCTCACATCTCGCTCTGGATACTATGTTTTAAATACAGTTGGACCTCGATTTACCAAACCTTTATTTAATGAATTTTGTGATTTAAAAATTTTTCTTTTCCCCTGATTCAAAGGAAGGCAAAACCCTAGTTAAAGGAATAATAGGCTCTGAATTAATAAACTATTTTAACAGCTAAATTACTTTTTTTTAAAGTTTAGATTAGAAAAAATTAGACTCCTTATCAAATGACATGTTCTTTTTGTCCGGAACATAAGAAGATTTTTCTTGCAAACAGCAAATTTTGATGGGAAAGGTTGCAGCCTATTATCAGACTTTACAGGTGCAAATGAGTCATATATGTAGGTTATTGTGGTGAGTTTTGAATAGGACAGAAAATTTCATTGTCTCATCCAACTTCACAATAGATTTTTCACAACACTATTTATAGAGTTTTAACCATTTGCTCTTATTTATTTTTAGAGGAGTGATGTTTATTATACATACCGCTTTATAGAAAATTTTGTTTTTGAAAATTTGTGCTAATAAGTAGCAATTCTGATGCAGAAATCAATAATGAACATCCAATAAAAAATGTTGCATTTTCTAATGCTTTAGATTGTTCAGAAATTGTGAAAACCTACCCCGTGTAGCAGGATGTAAATGATGCAGTATTTTTCTCTGCATAAAGTTGAAAAAGAACTCTTTTGAGTCAGAAATCATAAAGATTGTCAAGCATTTATCAGTCAGTATTTTTAAACTTGCAAATTAACTGATGTGTAATAATTTACTAAAAGTACTTTTAGGTGCTCAATAAAAAGTGTGTAGTTTTTAACTATGTGGATGTTACAAAATTACAGAATTCCAAGGAATCATAGAACTCCAAAGGTAAGTGCAAAAAAATTGTATTTTTCTTTTTGGACTCCAATATTATGAAGAACAAAATAACAAATAAAAGATTTGGTCTCGATAAATTCATTAAACTTGGGGTTGGACTGCATAATATTTAATATACAGGCAAATGGCTCCACAATTTTAACATTTGGTATTTCAGGAAGTTAAGAGGCTTCCCTCATGAATCTCATCAAAAATTCTGTTTTTTTCTTCTTTCTTTTTGGTCCATTATTTTTAGTCAAAATTATTTGTTAACCGAGAAATATCTAAAGATCTTTGGTATAGGTTATTCTAAATACCAATACATTCTCTTGTACCTTTGCTTTTGTCTTCCATGATACTTTTCTCTTGGACATATTCTATTTCAGAAGAAAAATTAATTGTGATGTTTATTTGCTTTTGTACTTCTAAAATAAATGTGTGCTTCTCTTTTAGTAAGGGAAAGAAGTGGAAGGGAATTAGAAGAGGAAATTTTAATGACAAATACAAAAATCACCAGGATGTGCTGACATCAAGAGGGAAAGGGAAAATTTCTCAGAAAAAAGGAAAAATTAATGCAGTGTTCTCCAACCTATTCATGGCCATGGACTGGTTAACGTTTGATAATTTGACCAGCAGCAGGTAGGACGATTGTTTATATTTTAGATTGCTTTGATTTAATAACTTTAATTTATTTGTATTTAAATATGCTTTCAGAATAAAATAGTTATACCAAAAAATGAATAAAAGTGATTTAACATGGAATATAAAGTGAATTCAGTAAAGTGCACAGATTTGACAGAAATAGACTGTATTAAATAAAATGAAAATAATTTAATATTCCTTGGACATCCCGCTACCCTTTGATTCATGGACCGGTACCAGTCCGCGGGTTGAAGAGCACTGAATTAATGTATATTCAAAAAAGCCCGTGAAATGCCACACTATGCAGTTGTAGCCACTATTTGCTGTAAAATACATAGAAATAATTACAGAATAGATCATTTTTTTCTAATTTGGGGGAGATGCATTAACCTAAATATTTACTATACAGCAAATTTTTTAAAAAATGAAATCTAATCACTAAAAAGCAAATTAATATGTAAAAGTTCATTCAAACTTTAAATGCACAAAAGTGATGTATATAAGATTTACTTACACCTGTGACGACATCTTCAGGTTTTAAAGCAATATGAAGGTAAACTTGCTCCATTGTACCAATAAGTTCAGTAGTATTTGTGACAAGATTCCTTACAGGTCTTACCATTCGAGAAAGTGTGGTAAATATAAATATACCAGAATATTGAGAAGCATTTTCTGTTTTTGAAACAAAGCAGATTTCCATATGTTCTGGAACCTATGTAAAAATTTCAAATTTAACAAGTTAAAGCAAATAATATTACCTAAACATATTTAAAAAAATATATTACACTAATTGGAGGAAAATTAATACCATAATTCTAAGATTAATTTATGTATAAAGATTAATTAATACAATTAATATCTATACACTTTCCATTTTTACAGTAGATAAGTATATGGTGAAAAATAAAGTTCAAAGCACAATTTTAAAAAATATGAGAAGATTTTAAATTTCAATACAAGCAAAATTAAGATTAAGAAGGTTACAGTAGAATTTTCAAAATATAGGTAAAAACAAACAGAAAAAAAGGGAAAAAAATTGTTCCATAAAAATACTTATAAAAAATTTAATCAGCAATATTTTTTAAAATTCTTAACACTATAGAATGAGGGGGGAAACTTAAATCTTATTAAGATTGAAATTCAGAAAGAAATTAAATTTTTTTAAATAACTTTTTTGAATAAATGCAAAAGAAAAGAAAATATTTAAAGATAATATATATAATTAGATATATCAATATATTTTAGATATAATTTGCAAATTTATTAATTTTAATCCTTCTCTCAAATTTTTCAATGCAAATAAATTCATTTATCTAATTTGAAATATATTAATTAGGACCTTCAATTAAATTCTTCTAATTAATGTATTACCAAAAATGAAATTAAAAAAATTCAGTAAAGCTTTTACTAATAACATATTTTATTTTAAGCTTACTTTATTTAATTTTTTAAAAAAATAACTAAACCTTCTTTACCCAAATTTTAAGAGGAGTTCCTTTTTTATAAAATTTAAAAGCAAAACAACCACTTTTAAACTACTTGCCTTTTGTTCACCTGAACATTGAACTTTCAATGCTCTTAAATTCGTAACAAATTTAAAGGCCATATGATCTAGTACTCGACCAGCTACTTTACCATCAAATAAAACAATATAAAAATCAGAATTCACAGATATGGGATCATCTAAAGGTATCATTCCATATTTGCAAAACAAATCAAGTAAATGATATGTTGGTGTCTCAGAATCAACAACCTAAAAAAATGAGTGTCATTAAATTATATGATAAAGAATAAGTATGAAATTTTACAAAGTAAACATTTAAAATTGGCATTTTTATCCCTTCTCCCTAAAACTGAAGAAGTATAACTATATACTAGTACACAGATACTAGTGCATAAAATAGAGTGAGTGATTTGGGGGTTTAATGGCGCAAGAGCCGATTTCAGCTATACTGCGCCAAACATTTGTTTTAATATCTGTGGTCTAGATGGGAAGAGAAATAAAGAATGAATTGAATGACAAGAAAGAGGGTCGAAAATAGAGAAGGATCACTAGGGTACCCCGGGTTCGTGAAGCCCATGTTTACCAAAGACAGTAAACCCCGTGGGAAAAGGAAAAGATCACTAGGGCACCTCGGGATTGTGACACCCGTACTCACCTAAAGAAGTGCATAAAATAAAACTATCATTGTTTGCCTCTGGTATTTTATTTTATAGCAGTTTTATCAGAAAACATTTCGCCTGTTTTACCCCCTTGGTAAACACTTTTTTCTTCATAGTAACATGTTTGAAAGTAATAGATTTTTTTTTTAAAATTCAACACATATATACAGGTGTTGAATTTCAGGTAAGTTTTTGAAAAAAGTACTTTTGATTTATACATGGATCAGTTTATAATTGTATATATATGAAGATGATATAAGAATTATAAAAAAATTGATACTTAGGTGCTTTTTTTATTTTCTCTAAAGTTGTTCAAAGTTTTAAAATAGTATATGTTTTTAAATTGATAAAGGTGTAAATTTCCATGAAAATTTAAAAATTCAATAATGAAACAAATTTACTTAAAAAGTTTACAAAATGAAATATAATTTATAAACAAAAGAAACATTGTATCTTTTGTTAGTTTGATACTTAATTCAAAAATAGTTGAAAATTAAGTGAAATATTGCTACATCAAATATTACCTGACAAGTAAGAGCCATATGATTTAATAAACCACATGGTGTTCCATCAGGTGTATGAACAGGACATAAGAAACCTGAAGATTTTAAAAACAATGAATTAAAACACTTAATAATAAACATCTAATACTCTCATTTACATATAAATTACAACACCAATAAAAAAATTAGGAAATTTACCATTGACAACACAAAGATGTTTCAACTGAGAATGGAAACAGAAAAAAATGAAAGACTATTTCATTATAGTAAAGTCCTTTATTTATTTTTCCATTTAACAAAAATCGTTATTCAATTCCTGCTATTAGAACACACTCTCTCTCTATTTATATATATATATATTTATCTTGTTTAAACTTTCAATCACTAATAAAATTCTTTCTATTCATCCAATCGGGTTCAAATAAATTTTTTAAACTTGTAGTAGAAAGCACTTGATTTTAATATAAATTTTTCAAATATAAATTCATTAATTACCAGTTTTCAATGTCAACTTAGATTCATCTCCATTCTTGTAACAATGTAACTGTTAAAACAATGACAAAAGTTGGCATCGAAAACTGGTTTTTCAGCCAAACTTGGTGTGCATTTTACAACAATGCAGACAAACCATGCTCTTTTTTCAATTCCTACTATTAATTTGTTCTCTCCCTATAAATGTATATATATTTATTTATGTATATATATAGTTCAAATTTTCAATTGTTAGTAAAATACTTTCTATTTATTCATTCAAAGTAGGAATTGACTTAAATTTTTTTTTTATATTACTTGTATTAATATAACATCAAAATATTCAATGTGAATGTAATTTAGAGCAATGCTGAAAAAGAAAATCAAGTTGAATATATTATACAGTTTGAATAAAAAATCTAGATGTGATCATCAAAATTAAAGGGTATGCTCAACAAGTTAATGTTGTTATCAATGCTGCAATTATTTATGTTTTTACAACAGAACATAAAATTGCACTTCAGTGCATACATTAACACTGGAAATAAGCAACTTCAGTGATTGACAATGTTGTGCACAATGGATGCATGTTGAATTGCGGTCTATAGTGTTGTTTGAAATTAATGTGATTTCCGAGAATGATCAATATTTCTTAGTCATTGCTCAAATGCATCATTTAAATGAGGGTCAAAAGTGACAAAAATTTGGTAGAATTGAGGGGATCCTACACAAATAGATGTAGTCGAACACCCCTCAAAGTATCATATCAAGAGTCACTGGATCTGTTGATGAAATCTTCAAGGGCCAACCAAGCGCAAAAACTGCAGCATCCAAGGACCCTTTTCTGTCATTACTGGTTCAAATAAATCATGAAGCAACAACAAAAGATTTGATTTTAGACTTTCAGGCTGACACAGGAAGTCAAATTAGCTGTTCTAATGCTACACAAAGGCTGCATGTGAGAAAATCAATGGTTTCTGTTTCACTCATTCCAGCTTGAAGAGGGACTTGTTTAAACTGGTGCCATAGTCATGTTCAATGTAATCAAAAAAGGCTGCCTCAAGTATTTTTTAGTGATAAGTCCAGATAAAGTCTGAACACTGATTCTAAACATGCTTTGATATAAGAAAGGAAAGCACACACAACTTGCCTTCCCTAATCAGTGAAATATCCCTTTTCTGCAACCATGGTTTAATGATTTGGGGAGGAATCATGACAAGTAGTCACACTGAGATGTATATCTTTCAAAGATGTTTTACATTTGCTTGGAGAATTGTGGACAGGGTATTGGAATTAAGACAGTTTAGGGGTGTTGTTGACCCAGAGGTTTTATTAATGTATGACAATGCTCAACCACACTGAGCATATGTGCAAAATACTTGGGAACAGAAGATGTGTGTTATCTTACTCACCTGACCCAATTAAACGTGTGTGGGATGCCTAAGACAGAGTGAGTCGGTACATATTGTGGCTTTTCAAACTTCTATCTCTATGTACTACAAAAAATAATATCTACTAAAAACTATTGTTTTCCTTTCCCATTTTTCTTTCTAGTTATTTATTGAAAGAATTCTCTCATATTTATATACTCATGTACATTCAAACATCTGACTGGCTTAAGAGTGCAACTTCTGTATTAAATTTTTTTCCATTTACAGAGTTTTTTTGAGAATCACTGAAAATATCAGAATTAATTCTAAAGAAGTAAAAATCCAGTTGATTGGTAAAAATGCTTGACTGGTGAAAAGAATCTGCTTTTCAAAGTGATTTCCAACAACATTTACTTATTTGCATGCATGAATTTGGGAGTACTCATGAACTGACAAAAGATTCATTAAAATAGAAGATACAATTTTAAAAAAAAAAATAAACTTCAATAGTTCTTAGCAAGAATGAAAAATGTTACTTTGCATAAAACACTACTTAAACGGCACAAAAAATATTAATTGGAACACAATAGTTTTGATCCCTTGCATATGCATATAAATTGCTCTATGATAGTTTAGTTATCTTACTTCCCTTACAACTTGTTTCTTTTCTCTTGAATGTTTGCTGACCCCTGCCTTAGGGTATTGAATTTCAGCTTCCCAAATTCCTCCCAGGAGCTGAAAACCACACTTTTAGTAGAGTGGAATGGAATCACATGAGATTTAATGAAAACTTTAGTAAAATCTATGAAATCAAGATGTGAAGCACTGGTGTAGCTTGTCCTGAGAGGGCACTGTATCAAAACTCCTTGTGGGCCCCTTTAGAAGATAAATAATAAAACTTGCTTGAAAGAGTCAAAATGTTACACATGTAAGGGCACTGTATCATTGATATGGCTGATACAATGGTAGCTATGCTCTTGATGTGAAGTGTGCCTATCTGTCTGAGATGACCATACCCCATATTAAAGAATTTTTTTTTAAACAAGAGGTGACTTAAATTTTCCATTATTTTCAAATTTCCATGAATGTGGATTTAATATCAATATTTTGTGAATAGTCAAATGCCAAAAATAGTAATTAATGTTGACTAATGCTTTTGCTCAAATTTCTATTAATAGTTTTTCATAATGCATCAGTTATATTTTTTTATTCTATCATTATCCTTTAACTTTGATGACCAGTATAATACTCACACTTATTTTCATTCAATAATAGAATGAACAAATTCACAATTTAGTACAAATTTTCAAGCAAAAATGTTACAAAAAGTTAAGGGTTAATAATAATGATGATATATAGGTGCAAACCTGTTTATCAAAATGTCCTTAACATTTGGAAGCATATAATAAAAAAGTAATTTTACTTTAATGCAAAGTGTATTTTTTTAACTTTATGTGAAGAAATATATGAAACAAAAATTTATACAGGAAAGGGAGAAATTAATTTTAAGATGAGAAGCAAAGTTAAATCACATAACATTTTACAATTTACAATTAGAATACAATTTGTTTGTAATGTATTTATCTATTAAAAAAACTGCTTCAAGATGTTTTATTCTAAAACATCACTCATAATTTATAATCTAATTTGGGGGATGTATAATCTTAAAAGAAATAAACACAAAATATGTATTTTTACAAACTTAAATTTGCCATGTATCTGCAAATTCTTGATGTACATAACATATGATTAAAGATAAATTGGACATATTTACCCCAGGCATCAGGCAAAAGTTTCCGAACAGTGGTTGTCCTCATTGTGGTAAAGAAAGAACCCCTATGAACAGCTCTAAAATGAGAGAGATATCGCCAAAAATTTAACTTATCAGCAACAACTACAAATCCAGTACTTTGTTGCAAGCTATTTTCATAGCGGGGAACAAAGTTTCCAGTAGCTAAAACATTTTCCACTGAGTTTGTTATATCCATTGTTTGAGAAAAGCACTGGGTCATCCAAGCTGGAAAATAAAAGCTAAATTAAATATAACTATAACTAAATTATCGAACCATATATTTAAAATATAATTCTATAGCTACTAAAAAACATACAAAAAGTGTCAAATCAAGCAAAATAAGTGAAGCATGTTACATTCAGAGATTTAATAGTTTTTTGAGGTAATTACAAATGTAATTACACAGCAGAACTTTGGTAAAGAGTCATAGAATTTGTCAAAATCACACAATGAAATAATTTCTGATCTCATAGTTCACTCATCCGATTTCTAAATCATATGATGAGGAAATACCTTTTCAACTTTAAAAGTAAAATTATAGCAATTTAAAATTTTTTGAGATAGTAAAAACTACATTATTTTATTCTTTTCAGTAAAGTTTTATTTATTTTTTAAATTGTCAAAATTTTTTGGATTTTGAAAAATTTAATAGATTTTAAGCTAATACACCTCATGAATCTATCTATAAATCCTGAAAATGTTTGATAGCATAACATTGGAATTTATTTATTCAATTGCCTGCTAAAGACATGCAACTCAAGTTAAAAAAGTTAGAATAATGAAAAGTAAAGCACAAAATAGTTTGCACAGTTTGCATTCATTTCAGCAGAATGAATGCTTGAGAATTTTTAAGTGTAGTATCCAATTCAAGATATTTTGTAGATGGGCATAGCAAGAAAATTTGTATGATATTGCAAAGCCTTTTGCAATAAATGTTTTTTAAAAATTCAAAGAATTAAAATTATTAACAGTTGTTTAAAAAATTGAATAAAATGGTAAAGTAAATAAAAATGAATTCATTTTAATAAAAACATAGCAAAAAATTATTATTTAGCGGCATTTCTGCTTTTTTTTAATATTACAAACATGATCTGGCATACTATGCATTAATATTTTGTATTCATCTTGGGTGAAAATTACCCAATGGATATCCCACTGTTTATGAGAATATTTTTATCCTTTAGACCCAAATCTTGTAAATGTCTCAGCATTAAGCCAAACATATCTCTATTGGATTAAATTGGAAAAATTGGCCAGCCAAGCAGCTAGTTAAACTTTGTTTCCGAGTCTAGTAGTAATGACCAAGGCACAGAGGTTCATTCTTAAATGCTCCCCCCCCCCTACAATGACAGAATCATAAAATACACCAGTGCCTTCCTGTGTACTTTCGAATTTATTTTTCTAGTGAAAATACATAGCCTTCTTAAGTTCTCTGCATTTATATATTTAAAAATCATGACAAAGGTGTTAAAATCTATGTTTAAGCAATCAGTATTAAATCTTTTGCTTATGATTATAAGCACAGATATCCTGACGACTAGGAAACACAAAAGATTGATTCATCACTAAAAAATTTGTTATTTCAGCCCAGAATACCTTAATGCGATCTGTCTTAGTACCAACATTATAGGAATATATGATTAATTAGGAATATGGAGAATATATGATTAATAAACTCTTGTCTGTCTTTGTTCCCACAAATTAATCTTAGCAGATCCTTCCCTATGTAAACATTGCAAGGCAATGAGACTGCTGACTTTGATTTGATTTTAATTTACATTGTAATCTGAAGCAACATGAGGGCAATTGGGGACCTCATAATTCTGAAACATGGGATGACATCTGGCACCTCTATTATCAAACTACCCCGCCATGACGATGTGAGAACTTTGAGCCTCAACAAATCTAGCATGCATCAGTATCTCTACACAGCAGGTTTTCAATGGCACCAAGTTTCGACCTTACACCTCAATGAGATTGCTGATACATTAGCTAAAAAGGATGTGTGTTTGCAATCAATTCTCCCAGCCTCTTTGACTATGTAATGTACAGAAGGAGAATGTTGGATGTAATGTAAGCATAAAAAGAGTTTTATATATATATATATATAATTCAATAGGGATTTTTATTAAGACGTGTGTGTGTGTCTACAGCTTGCAATAAATCCAGATGTTGATCTGATAAATAAGAAATATTTTATATAAGCTCTGCTACTAGTTTATTTTAATTAGATTTTGCTAGCAATGCAAAAGGTAGTTGTGCTCCACTAGAATTTGAAAGTAAAATAGGAAGAGATGATGATGCATTAGTAATTAATAAACACTAATTGATTTTGTTAGAGAATTTTTGCTCTAAGAAGATAAACTAGTTATAATGATTTTCAATTCCACAACTTTTTTTCAAAAAGCTATAACTTACCTTGATTTAAAATTGTATGTGCAGGTTTAAATTTTTTATCAAAATTCATTTTAACTGACATTAACCAAGAATATAGTTTCTCCTAAAAATAAATAAAATAAGCAATTATCAGAAAATATTTTAATTTTATTATAGTTAAATTTAAAACAATTTGAATTATAGAAAATTGTGCTAAATATTTACCTGTACATCTGTCATACTTTTAATACACCAAATTTACAAAATGGGAAAGAATAAATCAAATTGTATTTAGGGTCTTGTAAGACACTTTCCTCAAAACTTTTAAATAATGTCAAAAATGTTTAAGAAATATTATCTTAATGAAAAAAATATCTAGTATCACTGATAACAAAACTTCAATACAACTTGCCTTGTGGGTATTAAGACCAAAATTTACAACAAAAACATGAATTAATTTCTTTTTTATTTTGACACACAAAGTGTTAAGATTTTATAGTATACATAAAGTATTATTAGATGCCTCTCATCTTTTGTCCCTTGCTCCAAATGCTAAGTATGATGGCATATTACATCAACAGTTGTCATGATTTTTTAGAGATGAAATCACTAACTTTAACTAATAGCAAACTCTGATGTAATAAAAACCAGTTTCCTGATTCCATATATGGAATGCATCTCTGACCCACTGCAATAGCTGATAGAGCCAACATATTTCTTCAACCTTTAAATCTCCTTTTGAAACTTCAAGATGAATTTTTAAAAAAAATTTATTTTTAGAAAGGGTCTGCATTTTTTTTTTAATTCAATGAAATGTATCAAAACTGTTGTCATATATGAAGTACTAATAAGAATTTTTAAGAGAAACCATTTTTTTCCAAAGTTCAAAGAATTTTGATAAATTAAACTTCTATTTAAAAAAGTTCTAGGTTAATTTTAAATTTTGTACACTTCTAAATTTTGTTTGAACTACAGTATAGTCATTTATTACCTTTCAAGGGAAAAAATGAATAAAAAATACGATAGCAATTTTTCATTCAAAAATATGTGAAATTGATATTTTGCAGTTGTCTTAAGATAATACTATAAAAACATATATAGTATATTTTTAATTACAAGAACCTAAGAAATTAAATGATTTAAGAGCACATTCTGAATTATTTTACTTTAAAAAATGATTTTTTTTTCAAGAAAAAAAATTTGATACATTAATTGATATGTTTGTATTATATATATAAACACTAGCTAATGAATCAGAAACCTTCGAGATTTGCATTTGAATGCGTGCTAGGAATGAAGTATGCAGATTTTTTTAAGACATGGGTTACACAAGGTTAGAACGCTAGTATAAGTAAGGCATAAGAGTGCTTTTCATGATGAATGAAGAAAAATGAGAAAAATAGATCCAATGCCATTTGAAAAAGGGATTATTGTTGGTGCCTGTTTAGCAGGGGCTTCAATTTCGAAGACAGCAACAAATCTCACAAAGTTCTCAAAAGCAGCCATATCTAAGGTTTTCTAAAGTTGAAATCAGGTTCTGCAGTCCTTCTCTATAAGAAATAAATGTGGTTTGAGCACAGTTTTCTAACAGTGTAATCGGCATTGTCTTTGACAAATTATACGTAAAACAGTGACTGCTGTGCTTCAACTAACCCAAATCATTAACCAAGGCTCCCCAACAGATTTCTGCTTGAACCATGCACAGAAAATTGCAGAGGATAGAATTGCAATTTTCTGTGCATGGTTCTGTGTGTCTCTGTGCGAAGAAAAAAAAATTTATTTCTGCCCCCCCCCCAAAAAATTGCAGTAGTATCAGGAAAGAAGACACTGGACATCTGAGTACGGGAAGTAGGTAATGTGATTGGATGAAACATGCTACACCTTATTCTACACTGATGGAAGACGCCGAATTTGGCAAGAGCCCCTTGCATCCATCCTTTTTGAATGAATCCATCTTGCTCCTTACTCCCATTGTGCAAGGGTCTAGTGGGAGTATCATGATATGAGGAATGCTCTGCTGGCATGGAAGTGGTGAAATGGTGTTTCTCAAGGGTAAAACAAACAGCCTAGATATACTGGCAGATCAAGTGCACCCTGCAATGTTGAATTTTTACCCTGATGGCAACTGATACTTCATGGATGATAATGCAACTATACATCCTGCCAGAAGTGTTCACACTTGGTTTTCTAAACATAAGTCATCTTCCTTAGCCACAGAAAATGTGTGGGATATAGTGTAAAGACGCATACGACAGCATTCTCCTCTTCCATCTAAATCATAGGTTCCCAACCTTTTTGAACTGGCACCCTCTTTTCTAGTAAATATTTCGATACCACCCCTTTTTCTAGCGAATATTTTGACACAGCCCCCTCCCACTCTAGAGAAATAAGAGTGCACATACTACATGGTGAAAACAAGAGTTATCTTTTAAAAAATATCCTATTACTAAAAGAATATATTTTTTTAATTTCATTTTTTTTTTCTAAAGTCAAATTTTTTTACTTGCGAATTTGAAATATCTATTGCCACAAATATATAAATGTGTAATATTATATATTTTAGTCATAGGTAGGATATTGTTGGAATTGAAACACTACTGAATTTCTTCTTCATTTAAAAGAGTGGAATAAAAAGATTTTTAGATTACCTGTTATAAAAACAGTCAGGGGTTTTGATGATAGGAAGTAATTCATAATAAACTATTGGTTTCAAAATAAATATAAATTGACAATTTCAGCCTTTAAAGAATCACGTTAATTCCTGGGTAACATATTTAATTATGTTTCTTGGATAGCATACGTAATGAAATGCAGTGGACGAAACACGTTTCCTACTGGTCACAGACAAAGACAACACGTGTACTACAGAAATTAAAATGCATTATATCATTCAATTTAATGTAGGTCTGAATGTAATGTAATCTTCAAGTTTTTCATTCACTTCCCGAACTACCGAAATACGTGAATTTTCGTACATGTGATATAGAAATGATTTAAATACATACAATCAACCTAAGGTAAATAGTATTAAAGTTTACTTTAGTACATAATCAGCATGTTTTTTAAGTCTTTTTTGGCTAATCTGACCAAGCCCCTCCGTACCATCTCAATGCCCCCTAATTTTCTCTGGGTCTTTTACCGCCCCCCTGAAAGCCGCAAACACCCACAAGGGGGCGTTATCGCCCATGTTGATAATCTATGATCTAAATCCATAGATTTAAAAAGTTGCATAGTCAATGCATGATATTCTCTGGACGTAAATGCATTCCAGAAGCATGTGGACTGGATGCTCCAACGAATCCGAGAAGTTATCAGTGTAAAAGGTGGCTCACTAAAATATTGATTTTGGGTTTCTATTTCATTAGCCAGTGTGTGTGTATATACAGGGTGTGCAGGCTTAAAGAATTCAAAAGTCATGGCTTATTATTACTCATTAGAATGTAATAAACTGCTCCTCAGTGGATGGGAAAGACTTCAGAGATTTTTTTTAGTCTTTTCTGATCGGCCGCACCTGCATGCATTATTCGGCAATCGCAGGCGATAAATTTGTAACATTGACTTCATTAATAAAGATGTGAATGCCACAGCAAAAGGTGCAGTGTGTACTTTGGTTAAAGGAATTTAAATCATTCTTGTGTGTACAATGATGTTAGAAAAGAATGATATGTTGATCCTTTGATATTAAAATTCCTCCACCAATAAGAAAAAGCTTTAAAGGAGATGGGAACTCTGTATCTCAAACTGGCAAGTATTTTAATGTTTTCATGACAGAAGACACTGTGCATCATGTGTGTGATTTCTTTTGTAGGAGTCCTGATAAGTGTATTAGGCAAGCCAGTAACGAATTACAGATTCCTCAGTCCACAGTTCATGATTATTCATAAATGATTGTGTTTGCATGCATACAAGCTTTAACTTCTTCACCACTTGAAACCACAGGATCACTGCACAAGGTTAGAAATCGATGCCAAAATGATGTATTGTATTGGAGTGGATTTGAATTTTTCAGAACATATAATTTTTAGTGAAGAATCTTACTTTCACACATGTGGAAAGTCAATAGGTAAAATTGCCATATTTCGGGAAATGAAAATCCTTACCAACTGTATGAATATGAAAGGGATAGACCTAAAGTCAATGTGTGGTTAGAAATGCACACAAATGGCAACATTGGTCCATTTTTCTTCATAGAGAAGACAGTTTGAGACATGTTTATCTTGATATGCTGGAAAACTTTGCTGTTCCACAAGGTTTTCTGTTCCAACAGGAGGATGCTCCACCATATTATCACTGTGTTGTTACCCCATTTTTCAATAGGAAATTTCAAGGGATTTGGAGAGGGGTGGGGGGCAATTGCATGGCTCCCATGGTCTCCAGATTGAACCGACTCTATTAGACTTTTTTTGCTTGGGGATTCTTTAAATCCATTGTGTATAAGCAAAAAATTACAACTGTGGGAGATTTAATGGAGTGTATCATTCAAGTATTTTGTCTAATAACTCTTGATATTCTACAAAGCACTAGGAGAGAGAACTATATTATTTATTAGATATTTGTTGAGCTATTTAAGGTGCCCACATTGAAATCTACTGTTCTTAATAATAAAACTTAGTATGTTTTTGTTATTTAAATTTTTTCCTTTTAATTCTAATGGGTAGTTCGGTAATAAAGAACCAGTAATTGGATACTTTTAGCCCTGACACCCTGTATTCTATTTATAAAACTATTGCAATGGTTAGATAATGTTAAATATACATTTATTTGGGACAAAATATTCGCAAGAGGTGGAAGAATTAGATAAGAAATCATTTTAAGCTAAAAACTAGCTAATTAAATTAAAATTTTGTTAATGCATAAAAAAATAAGCCTGTTACATAAAATAATTGAGCAGCAAGCAAATGCTTTTAATGAGATGGATCAATCTCAGGCTTCAATAACAAACTTTAAACATTTGGCACATCAATCTTGTCCGGTTTAACCCTAAATCTCTTCGGTTAGTAGTGTCGTCTTTTGTTTTCTTTATTTTTTCGTTTTGGAGATTGGTAACTACGCTAAAACTTCTTATTAGGAAAAGCAATTAAAAACTTTCTCAAGATATTCCATACTTTGGGATAAATAACAGATATATCTTTTTAAACCAAAATTGCAGTCATCTGCTTCTAAACTTTATGATCTTCGTTCTTTTTGTTCATTATGTAAATTGATTGTATACTGCTGTGTTACCATAGTTAAAGCATTCACAAATCTAGTTTCAAAGTCTAAATAAAGGGCATTTAAATGTTGAGGATATGTTAAAATGTCATTTTCCTGGCAGATTGTCTGTGACAAATTGAGAATTTATTGTGTGACTCCTTGCGTATTTTTCCAAAAAAAGAATTAAATCTTTGTACAAAGGACAAACCTTTTTATCCAGAGATAATTCCCACTGTCTTTTTAAATCATCATCAAATTTAGTTAGCAAAATATAAACTAGAATTAAACCTACAAATGAATTAAATTCAAATTCTAAGCATTTCAGATTTCGAACATCAAATTTAGAATAGAGTTTCAACAATTAAGTTTCAAAGCTTTAAATTTACAAAATTTATTTAACTGAGCATAAACCTAAATTTTTCTTATTATCGAGCAATTAGAGTTGCCCAAGCTTCTTTGTAACTAAACTTAGTTATAGGAAACCCTTTTACTAATTTACTAGCAGATCCAATCACAGATACTTTCAAATGTTGCAATTTTTGTAAGTTTGAGGGACTAACATTCATGAATAGTTGTTAAAAATATTTGCTTGAAACTTAAGCAATCCTTAACATTTCCATGGAAATTAGGTAAATCAAATTTAGGAAGATTAACTGACAGTTTTGATAAAGAATTACCTTCAATATCTTTTACTCCGTACCTTTGTACATCTGTAGTATTTAATTTTGATTCAACTTTTACTTTGGGTCAAATAAGTTGTTCTGAATACTTTTTACCTTTCTTCAATATTGTTTGTTAAATCATCTAAATTAGTAATTAAGACAGAAACTTGATAATTAAAAACCTTTAGCTTTCAGTTTCTTTGTTCTCCAGATAGTTACTAATTTTAGGTGCAAGCTCAGTTATTGCAGTGTGAAGGACACTCTGCTTAACTTTAGTTTTTACTAATTTTGAAGCTATATTCAGACAAAAATGAAAGCAAAAAATCTCAATTTCTAAAAATATTCACAGGCTCTGACTCAACAGACTAAAAATTATGTGGATACAGGTTCAATTTTAAATACAATTAGCAGATTGTAAAATTAAAAATTGATTTAAAGAATTTAAAAATAAGATGAATAGTTTAGAATAGATCATTAATAGAATTTCAACAGAATACAAATTTTAACATTACAAATTTCACAAGAACAAAGTTTCAAGACACCTAACTATATTCCATGATTCAATTTGAATAAGAAAATATCGCAAATAATATTTAAAAATAATAATAATAATTAAGTGCACTGACATTGCTTCAGGTTCATGAGCTAACAATCCTATTTATTTGCTCACCATAACTATGTACTTCAATACAAAATTACAGATATTTTTTTTCTCTCAGTCATTTGAGCGATGACATAGAATATTTTGCACTATTGGTAAAAACCATAAAAGTATCACAGATATGTTTTATTCATCCCAATAATAAATGGAAGATTAAAAAAAAAGTTTTATCTGCATTTTATTATCAACGGTCCCAGGTTCAACATGCTGCTCATTTATTTTTAGCTGACTTTCAAGGAATTAATTCATAGATATTCATTCTTCAGATCAAGTCTATGGTGAGGCTTAAGATGGCAGAATTAAATACTGATAATTATTCAACATGGTCAGAATATGTAAAAGTGCTTTTGATGAAAAGAAATTGTAGAGGTGTTGTCTATGGTAAGCAAGAAATTGCCTGTTGCAAGAGATGCATTCAAAACTGCCTGTTGCAGGATGCAGGCAAGCATCCTTCTTGCACTTCTAATGAAATCAGGGGTTAAGAAGATAGATAGGCACAGAGTTTTTAGTACAATCTATAACAGAGTATACACAGATTATAGATTGTTACTGACTGGTCTAGAGGAATGAAAAGAAAACTCTGGGATGCTCCAAGACTACTTTCCATTAGACTCAAGAACATGGAACATTGAGCCTTGCTGCTAAATTGAAAAAATCAACAAGCTGACTGGGAAATGTTGGTAAACTATTAGATGATCCAGTTTCCTCCCATGGAAAAGAAAGGTACTGTGCAATGAATATACAGTTAGTCAGATGCAGGTTACACCTAAAGGGGCCTAAGAGAAATACTGACCACAGAAACCATGTTAAAACAAAGTCAGTAATCAAGAAGTGACCTTAAAATAGGGATTGCAATACCGGCATTTTGAGCCATTTGTACAATTTTGTAATTCTGATATTCACAAGTTTAAATACTGTTTTTTTTGGTATTTACTAGAATTTTTTAAAATTACTTCCACTATATGTCCAGCGATCACCAACATAGCAAAATAATACACGTTTTTGTTTTTATGTCTCCCTAAAGGGCAAAATTAATTAGACTGTGAATATAAAGTTGCATTGTAATCAAGAGAAGTGATAAAATATGTGAACCATCCAAGGAGGCGGGCCAAAACTATCCTTTTGCAGCTCAGAGTGATACTGCACATGTGCAAGATTCATAGTCTGATATTTGTATCTGAGAAAACAAGGCTGTAATTGTAAAAAAAAACATGTAATACTTTGATATTTTTTAAATTGATGAGTTTGTTATTCATACTGTATTTGCATATGATACTTTACAGTTCAAAATATTTTTCAGATTCCTTAAGTATATACTCATAATAAATAATAACCCATAATAATGAAAAAGAATAACTTTGAAGAACATAAATCAGTTGATAATACTTCAGTCTGGTTTCATTATTTCTATGATGAAAAGAATATGGTGGTACAATCTCAAAAGTGTTCAAGAGTTATTAAAGTGAATAGAAGTACAAGCGGACTTCATACACATTTAAAAACGAAGTATGATACAAATTTGTTAAAGTGGAAAGAATCTAATTGCGATGAAGATACAAACTTAAGCACAATTTCTAAGCCCAAGCCATCAAGGATTTTAGATTTTTTTGAAAGAAAAAAAGATAATTTGGATGAAATTATAAGTAAAATGACAGCAATTACAGGAGTTTTGCACTTCTACCAAATTTAAAAAATCACTATCTGCCAGATGTTTTAAAAATCTACCAACATTGATTAATACTATAAAATTGTTAAAAACTACAGTAATAGTGTTTGCAATTCCTTGAAACATGAGCTTATACAATTAAAAGTAAATAGTGAAAAAATTTGATCTTACATTTGATGAATGGACAAGTGTAAGAAATAGATGCTATTAAAATATAAATATTAATTAAGAAAAAATTTTTTGGAACATAGGATTTACACATGTCTTAGGAAGTATGCCAGCTTAAAAATGTGTGGAAGTTCTTAAGTCTAAATTAGTGAAACATGGATTATCCCTGAAAGAAGATATTGTATCTATAATGACTGATGGAGTAACAGTTATGAAGAAAGTTGGAAAGTTGATTGGTGCAAATCAGCAATTGTGCTATGCTCATGGGATTTAATTAGTAGTAATAGATGTATTATATCAAAAAATAAAAAATACAAGAAACTTTGGATTCTGACTTTGAAGAAAGTGAGAGTGATACTGTCAATGAAGATAATGACAAAGTAATTGTTGAAGAAGGTACTGCTAATGAGGATGAAATATTAACTCATCAAGAATTGCTTCCAATAATTAATATAATAAAGTTAGAAAAACTATTAAGATATTTAAATTTTCCCCTACAAAAAATGTCTTATTACAAAAATAAAACAGAACATATGTTAATATTAGATTCTAAAACATGTTTGAACAGTTTATTTCTAATGATGGAATGATTTTTGAAACTGAAAAATCCAATCCAAAAAGAAATGATCGACTTAAAGCTGCAAATGAATTTTTCCGATTGTGAATTCGACTTAATATCCAGAACTGTATCAGCTCTACTTCCAATAAAACTGGCTGTTCAGGCATTAAGTCAAATAGATTCTAACAGCTAATGTAACAATAAATTTCGTGCTGGAGTCACTGAAAGAACAGAACACATCACCGTCTGAAGAATTATGTATTAAATTGAAAAATTGCACAGAAAAAAAAAAGGCTATCAAAATAGAAAATTTCTTAGAGCATTTACATAATTATAATGATTTAAAAAATAAAAAAGAAGAAAAGAGACTAACCAATTCAAATTTGATCAAGTTTATAGTAAATTTTCTTAAAATTTTGTACCCACAAACCTATTTACATCCAGAAGAATTTGGTACAGTTATCAAAGATGATGATGACACTAATGTCATAGTGAAAGGGAATTGTCTCCTGAACAAAAATTAGAATTAGTGATAAATACAAAAATTTAAACAAACCAAAATACAATACAGAAATCAGCTATATATCCAAAACCATCCAACGAGAAGTCCATTTATTTGAAGATGAGGAATTTAGAAGTAAATACTTGAATGGCACATTGCTAACAGTACCACGAGCTAGCATAGATGCCGAAAGAGCATTTTCGACAGCTAGTAATTTTTGAACAAAATTACGTTCCAAGTTTAATGAAAATACAAATGATGCATTATGTTTTTAAGATCACATCTCAAAAATTTGTAATAGTACCACAAACTGAATAGTGATATTTAGGCTTTTTTGTGATTTAAATAAATTCATATATTTTTTTAAAATTATGCCTGCCAATATCCCTTTCAGACATAAGGCATCTTGCAGTCTAATATAAAGAAGATGTTACGCTAGACAGAGGGAGAACTCCACAGGTATCTTGTGAGAGAACATGAAGTAGAGCAGGGCAATTGGATAGATGCTCCCTAATCATTGGCATGAATTTACAGAGAGGGCAGAGTGGTGAATCAGCCAGGCCAATCTTAAACAGATGGGAATGCAGGTAATCATTGTCCAGTGATGACTCTGAAACATGCCACTCCCTCTACCCTAGGTAGGGCAGAAAGTTGAGCATGTCTTTGGCCATCAAGCAGACAAGACCAAGATTTACCAACAGCCACTTTTGTAAGAGTGGATATGCTTTTCTGTCGAAATTTGTCTCTGAGAAGTCGCTTGGCGTTTCGAAGTTTTATCACTGAGAGTGGCTCTTTTGTAGATTTAAATAAATAAGATGTCCCTTTACTTTTTTGTGATTATTTATATACTGTTATAATTTATGAGTTACAAATAATTTTTTGTGATATTTACACTCTCCAATAAAAGTAGGAAAATAAAACAAAGAAAGGTTTTCTTTCTTTTTCTAAAATTTTTACTACGGGTATTGAAACTGGAATTCGGTATTGAGATCTAAAAAATACTGAATACTGATATTGAACTTTTGGTCTGATATTGCGATCCCTACTTTAAAAGTTACAACCAAACCTATAAACTGTGAAATGATAATGAAAAAAATTAAATGAGGCATTATTATAGGTAGTAAAATGGGAAATTTGAATTTAAAAAATAAAAGGGCTTAAAGATTTAAAAAATTCTAGAAAGAGTAAGAAAATGGACAGGATAATGAAAACTAAACATATTTATGAAACAAACCTTACAATAAAAGTTCATCATAATCAATGTAATAATAAATTAGTATGAGTTTTTAAGAGCCATAAGCACTCATTTTGCTTAAACGCTTTTAATGGCATTAGGAGAATGTCAAATATAGCCATGATAAGTTACTACAGGTGATATTTTTTGCCCAAGAGACCATTAAAATTGATATTTGTGACAACTGACAGGAAAACAACCAGCTGGATCATATCTTAGATTCAAACAAATATAAAGGTAGAGCTAAATTAGTTGGTAAACGAGGAAAGATTAATTTTTATTTGAAGGAGGGTAAATTGGTATTTATTTTTTTCAAAGAACTACTACTGTTACTTTTTTCAACATAAAAGACTTTATTATGAGTATCTCAAATATTTTCCTTCAATAAATAAAGTTGAAGGGTTATCAACAACCAATAAAAATGAACTTTAGATTTAACATAACAAATTCTGCCATATTAACATCCGATACATTCAAGAGAAACTGCGCAAGAAATTAAATTGAAACTAAATAGGTGAGCTAAAATTAAATGAATTATTCCCAAGGTAGTAATTGATTGATTTAGCATACCTCTCCACTTTTGAAAATAACAAAGCATACCCCTCACCCCACAGAACTTAAAACTTTAAGCAAACTAAACAATGTGAAATACCTTTCACAATAATAATATTTTGTTGAGAAAAATACTCAACAGGAAACTCTTTCGGATGAACTTGATTTATAAAAACTGATATACACTGAAATAAATTTATTAACATACAAGAAAAGATATAGGCATATGGAAACATATAAGAAAGTAATAACTTTACACAATAAAGATTTCTTTACAAAAAATACACATGCAATCAAGTTAGAATTTGACTTTAATACTACGACCAAGCAATAACCATTGATACATGAATGCTTAATAATTTATGAGATATTTACTGTGCAAACCTTGAAAATTTTAATGGTACAGAATATATCTGAGAATTTCCTCAACTTTTAAAGGTAAATGCATTAAACAACACTAGCAATCCATAATTAAGTATTGTTTTCCCTTGTATTACTACAAAATTATCAACCATAAATGAAAATAAATATTCAAAAAGTATATCTCACAAGTATTCCTAATTCATCCAAAGGAAAAATCCCCAGTAAAATTTAAAATAGTGAAAAGGCCACTTTGAATTGAACATTTTGAGGATCAATGTAAATTATCACATTGGGATATTTAATCATATGCTCTTTCTGACAAAAATTGTATATCTGTATAGTGGAAGTTCATTTGAAGATTAATTGAAATTTTCATTGATACAATAAAAAAACTTTGAGCTTGATTTGCTACTCTAAAATAGCAATGAAATACTTGAGTAGTTTCATTTTTGGTTTTATTCTTCTATTTTGAAGTTTCCTATGTAATTGAGTTGAACTATAATCTCCCCCACAAATTCCTGAATAAGTATTGCTTTGCTATCATTGTAAGAGCTGCTACCATATTTAACATGGAATAAATAGCAATTTTTTGTGCATTACTTTGCAATTAATTAAATAAGAACATAATTTTAGCTTCATAATACTTACCTTCAGAAATAAATATAAATATACAAAATAATTTTATAAATAATTTCAACTGAGTAATTTTGCTTCATCTTTTCCTTATTTCATTACATATTCAGCACATTAAAAATTTTACAATTTTTTTTTCAGAAATGAACTTTTATATAAATATTTATCAAATGTACATTTCTTAATGCAATCAACAATTAAAACATTTACATGCACACACAAACATTATTCAACATCTTAAAGTACTTAGTCTTTTGCACATAGAGTGGCTTATTGATATCCTAATGATGCAGATGTCTTAGCAATTGGTTAAAAAAATTATGAAAAACTTTTATCAGTATATACCTTTAGAACAATAAGATAAAAGATTCCAGGAGTAAGAATTTCTTGATTCATTAGACTATCTGCAGATTCCAGAGCACACTCATTTTTGACGAGAGCAAAAAGTTTTTGAGCCATGAGCCTACAATTATAACATTAACAAAGAAATTTCTAAATTTTTAAAGATTAATCTAGAATGAACATATTAAAATTATGTTAAATAAATAGAAGCATAAAACAGCTTTTAAAGAAACTTTTAAAAAGTTGATGGTTAAAAAGGCTGTATCTACTTTAAAATTTAATTTTCCATATTTTAATAATAGAGATAATAATTCATAAATAGAGATAAAAGGAACAACTTTTATAAAATATGAATTAAATGAATTTTGTTATAATTTTTCCTTTGTCATAATTTTGTTCTTATGCATTCAAAAAAAGAAAAAAATCACATAAATATAGAATGCATGAACTAATTATGCATTAAATATGGATTTTTAGTATTTATTTTAAAAAGATATACTATATATATACACATATTTACTTACACGAGAAAATCAAACTTTTCTTTCCCAGTATCAAGGTGGACACAAATGCATTGACTAAAGGATAAAAAAATATGAAATACTTAATCACAATTTACTATAATAGTTATGATTATTTGATAATTCACACTATAATAATTGCGCACATACATAATTTATAAACTATACTAAACAGTCTAAAAGGCAGTTGAATTTCATGTACCTATCAATTTTCACAATAGTCCATAACATCACCCTTTGCTCTGAAGATGGTAATAATAATGACATAGACTCAATGAGACACTGAAAGCATTGGGAAGTTATATGGATTCACCTCTTAATAATTTCCTCAAGTTTGCAGAGATTTAATGGAGCAGGATAAAAAAAAAAGTATACATCTCTCTTGATTGGTATCCCAGTATTAATTAGTAGGGGTTGAGACCAGAAAATGTGAAGTATTTAGGGAAGCAAGGTCATACATGTAGAGTTCATTTACAGTTATTTGACTGCAGTCAACGAATACCAACACTAACAGCTTGATTATTTATGCCAAACTAAATAACATGAGTAAATAAAAAAACATAAAGTCAATAGGAAACATACCTTACAATTTTGCGTCACAATCAAGCGACGAGAACTAAACCTGAGTAGAAATTCAATTCTCCAAGCTTACACACCAAAGCTAACATAATGACTCAGATTTTATATAATGCTAAAGTATAGGACTGGATACAAAAAATACTTCCTACTAAGCAAATTATTTGAAGAAAATTTTCTTATTATAAAAATTAACACATTTTACATTACTATTCAGGTTAGAAAATGTACTTAAATGTTTGCTAACAGATTTTCAACAACAACAAAAATTATATTTTTTTCTTATGCCTATATAAAGTTTAAAATGTAAGCAAATCTGTCAGTACTGTGGGTAAAAACATTCTTTTCAATTCAGTTTAAGAACATATGATTTTGAAATATGTTCAGAAAATAAAATATAAGTTTATTGGATTAGTGCATCAAACATACTTCTTTGGATAGTGTTGCAAATGTCCTTCAAACATATTCTTGAATGATGTTACTGTCTGATTTGGAAGATTGCTCCTAATATCTCATTGAGTCATTCATAATTATAACAATATTTTCCAGATTTGTATGCTGTCCTTGGTCTTTGACTTGTTTTTAATATATTGGATGATTTAAATTGTAATATAATGTAGAGTCTGCTTTTATAATTAAAGTTCTGATATATATATATATTTTTAACTTATGATGTTTCATCACTGTTGGTAATTCATGCTATAATAATTTAACAACAATTCATTTTTGTCTTAATTAACTATTCTAAGCATACATTTTGCTTATCTATTTTAATGAAAAAATAGATTTTTAGTTTTAATGATTATATACATATTTAATTACAAAATGGTAATAAAGTTATCAAAACAATAAATGAATATATATTAAAATCCCTTAAATATATTAAGATTGGATGCTCCAAGTAGAGATTTTTGGTCTTTGATGGAATCCAAAAGGTATTTCATCTTTAAAGCATAGCATTTTGAAAAATAATTAAAAATGTACTTAATTTTTTCAATGAAAGTGTACCATTTCCCCTTATGTAAGAAAACTAGAGAGGGACATTAAGAGATTTTAATAAGTTCAAATACTTTTCCCCTCTGAAAAACATGTTACAGGCTCACTTGGGCTCAATCACAATTTAATAAGTTACTAAGTAAAAAAAAAAAATTAAGAGAACCTTTTTTGTTCTAAAATTATTTTCAAAATGAACAAATGTTTGAGCAACTTATCATACACAATATTTTTACCTGGAATAGAGTTATTCATTCAAACACACATGAATAGTATTTATAATAGAGGTCAATTGAGTGGGAATACATGCAATTGTAAAATATATTTATAAACTGGAGCAATCAAAAATCAAATTTGGTACATTTTTTCTGGAAAAATAAAATGTTACATGAACTAAGATTAACAATTAAAATTATCACTGCAGAGTAGCCACTTTTAGCCCTTAATACAGCCTTTATCTTTCTTGACAGATTCCATGAGATAATGTAAAGTTATTTATGAAACCTGAGGCTATGCTTGAAGAATAACAATTTTAATTGTGCGAGTTTGGATAGTTGCCGATCAAGATGTCGGATAGTATTTTAGTCATGAGATCCTTAATTGAGATCTCATTATAGTGGGGCCCAACAGAGTTAAGTCGTATTCCTCAAACCAATCCTATCCAGCATTATGGCAGGATCCATAATCCTATTGAATGTATCCACTAAGATAAATTCTCAGCATTACAGGATAAAGGTCAGCACTGATGTTTAGATATGACACTTTATTCAGAATCTACAAACAAAACGAAGCATTCTAGAAAAAAAAATTCCCCTAAACATCCCAATATTTCCACCAGCTTGAGGTGTTGATGCAATGCATTAAGAGTTTATGCTTTTGTGCTGTTTTCACTAAATTCTTGCTTATCTAAACTTAAAACAGGATTAAAGGGATCCCAAGATGACAATTGTCCCATCATTGTATGTCGGAGCGAATGAGGTATTTTATCTTATTTGCTGCAGACATTAACAGTATTTGCACTGACATTTGGGTGATACAGTGCATATGATGCATAAGACAGACACTGTGTCATAGATATTTTGATACAAACCCTGATTAAGATGTGCTACAACAATCCTGCACTGCTGTTATACCACTGTTTTCTTTCCCAATTTGGGTGATTCTCCTTTCCACTTGATCATTCACCACTCTGTAACAATTACTATTTGCTTGTTAAGGCCTAGTCTTTTGTTTAATATTGAAGTCTGATACATTTTACAGTTGCTTGTAAACATTACATAAATACAGCAGTTTAAATAATACTTCATGTGTCTGAGCTCTTATTATCATTCATAGTTCAACATTCATCAAATCATATTTTGTTTTCCCATATACTCATAAGCTCAGGAATTAAGCCTTTTTTTTATGTGTAACATCTTTCCTCTCGATTGCTGGAGAGTTGTAGGAGTGATTTCGTGAAAAGGGATGGAAAAGCGTAACAGGAAGTTGAGGAAGCGCGCGTTATTTAATTTGACCAATCAGCACGCTTGGTGGTGTCTCTTCGCTACCCTCGCAGTGAAGTTCTGTTTTTTCTCCTATATTCGGGAGGACTTTACTGTATTTACCAAAAACAGGATTATAAGAAAAATCACTTAAAAACCTCAGGATAAAAAAAAATCATGCTTTTTTCAAAGAAAGTAAGTTTCAATGAAAAGAAGTATTAGATTAAATAAGAAAATAGTAACTTTTAACATGAGATGTGATACTTATCTGTGATTCAAAACTACTGATCAGAATAAAAGCACTTTTAGTAGGTGCTTTTATTCTGCAAGTATGCAGTTTAAATCTGCCTCAAAAAAGCAACAATAATTATAGCTACCATAGATCATCCAGTTATATAATAATACAGAATGTGATTAAGGAAAATTAGCGTTACATATAGCAGAAAAATGAAAATATTTTTTTAAAGAATTTTACAAATTCTTTCTTTTTTTATTTCCCTAATCAATCTCAATTCAATCAAAGGACATAATAATAAAGCAATAGTTACACCAGGGGTCACCAATCTTTTAACTGTGGCATGCCAAACCAACCTACCAATATGATTCAGCATGCCACCCCAGTAGGACATATCTAAAACAATTCGATTCCCCTGATAATGCATGCAGAGTTAGAGAATAGAGGTCAATAATATAGATTTACTGTTTTTTTTTTTACATATTAATTTTGAATCATTTAAAGATATTTCTTAACGTAACAACAAACAGAATAAAATATAACTTTCTTCAAAATAAATTTTTTAAAAAAGGAAAGCTACGGGATAGAAGTGAAACTTCTTTGGCGACGTTGGCCGTAAATGCAGGAATAGATTTAATTATATTAAACTGCTGAGATAACTAATCAAATAAAATTTGAACTACATTTATTGTATAAAAATATTTTTATTCAATTTTCTGCATCATCGTTTTCCAAGAAAGACAAAATAGGTGTGTGGTAACTAAAGTAGGATATAAAAATCCTCGATTGTAGTCAATCAAGAAAATGTGAGAAAACTGCATCAATCGTGGTTCTGTATATTGCTTTTCCTTCTCTAGAATCAGTATTCATTGTCAAATTCAGTGTCCGTTTCAAGAATTCAATGAGTGGCTTTGCTTCTTCTGAAGCAAAAAATTAACATTAAAGTCTCCAGTTAAGATAATTGGCTTTTTAATCATCATCAGATCCAATGATTGCAGCAGCCTCTGATGTGTACAGCACTAAAACTTTCTGGATAAAGATGATAAAAGCTGCAACAGAACTACCTAATGATATATAGACTTTCCCCAGGAATTGCTGCTAGTTTTGTTTTTTTTCTTTCACAAAACTTTTCCTCTTTTTGCATTTGTTCTAGGCTATCTGAACCGAATTTATTTTGATTCAATGGAAATAAAAATTAATAATATAAACTTAATGCATCACTAACAGAAGTCACTGTGTTTGTTTACAAGATGCTATCCGTAGAGATTCTGGTGCGAACGCTAGTGACATATACACAATGCTCCAGACACTCTCATAACGGGAAGAGCAATATAATGGTAATATTTTGGGTGCATTTATTTGTTGAAAATGGCTTTACACCATTTTTATTACATAAAAACTATGAAAATACACCATGTGAGTTCGTTATAAGAGTAGCAAGGGTACCCACTTAATGTCACCAGTACCTAAGAGCCTTTCATCCATAGCAGCAAGATATAATTTTGATGCACAATTCCCCTTTAGCAATCGTCCAACTTTTTCACAGATATGAACTTTTAACTTTTTTTAACTAATAAACAACTGTTTCACAGATATGCTGACTTGCGTCAGCAAGTCACACTGAGAATTGATCAGCGTACCACATGTGACATGTATACCATAGGTGACCAACAAACTGAGAGTTACACTATTCCCTTAAATAACTTTTGTATAATCAATACAAGTTCTGCATTTTATAGTTAAGAAAATCATTTCAAATTATGCAAACACATTGATAAATGCAATAAGTATTTTACACAAGAAAGTTTTATTCAAAAATCATAATATATTAATCTAAAAGTGAATATACTCACTCAATCAAAAACTTTGCAATATCAGCAGGAGAATACCAAGATGGTAGATTCATTTTTACAGCAAATTTTGTACCCAGATAATTTAAAGCTTGTTCTTGAAAATATATACCCTCTGAAGCAACTTTACGTAACATGTTTTTTAAACATCTGTAAGAAAAATGGCAGATGTATAAATAAAGACAAACAAAAGAATTTTTGTCAGATAATTGATAATTGTAACTCCTGTAAATTTTGGTCTTATCTTTTGAGTTAAAAGTGTTTATTATACGCCAGGTTTTAGGGTAGTTAAAAAAGTTCCTTAGTTAATATAACAATTTTTATTGCAAAATTGAAGTTTAAGTACATTATAAAATTAATGATACATAAATTCTGTTTTTCAAACATTGAATGGTGAAATAAAATTATCCTTTGACAATAAAATGAAAATTATATATAGTTAAGCATATTTTTTGTGTAATTTGAAAGTTGTGAAGTTTGTATTTCAGCTAAAAATTTTGTGTAAAAACATGTATAAATAGACTTTCTTAAAATGCTAGTTTACAGCCAGTCTTTTTAAATCAAATTGTACATATAAATTTAACTCCATCTTTATCCACAAAAATATAATGCCTAAATATATGAGTGTATGTCAAAATATTATGAACTACATAAAAAATTAGAAGAATCATTCGCACAAAGTTTTGTGTTAGAATTACATCGTTCCTACAAAAAAAATTAAAATTAAATTTGAGTAAATTCATTGTTTTTGTCAAAAGGATCTATTTCAGAGACTTATTATATTGATGATGAAAATGGTTTGAAATCAGTTCACAAACAGTGCAGACAATTATTAAATACTGATAATGATAACAAATTTAAAATTACTTCTATTCTAAAACATATTCATGGACAAACTTAAGGAGTTGGACGAAATAAGCACGTAAATATATGAAAAAATAGAAGTTGTAAATCAAGATCTAGGGTGTACAGTTTACTATATTGTTAAAGTTGTACAATAGCTTTGGGGGCGGGGGGTATTTGAGTTCCTGAAGCACCAAGAAGTTGATATACCAGGTGAGTAGCAGAACTGAATTGGTTCATTTTTGCTGTGACATAACATATTAACTTTATAGGGTATTTTATTAATAGGACAACCTCTCTACCTTCCATATATCTTCTGAACATTCTATTCATTAGAAATACAGCCTATACCTTAAAAATGATTCTGTACATAATATTAAGTTTATACACAACATTTGTCTCAGGAAATGCCCTTCTTCCAGTTTTTCAATGAATAAAATTCTCTAAAGGATGCCTGGGAAACATATCCACAATTTCAATACAATAACTTCATTACTATTGCATCAAATTTCACATCTGCTTCCTTCCTCAGTGGCTCGACAAGAAGACTTCTTCCTGCTATTCTTCTCAAAACTAGATCTTTTTTTAGGTCATCAATCCATCTAAGATTTGGTCTACCCTTTTTTTGTGTGCCGATTGGTTGAGCATTGAAGACTTTTTTTAGTGGTGCGGTCTTCATTCATTCTGACAATGTCACCCGACCTTGTATTTTACAGTATTTTGATGAAGTTAACAATGTCAGGTTTTTTATATGATTGATAGAGCTCTAAAATTGATATTTGCCATGTTCCATTTTCCCAAATTCCTCCAAAAATAAATCTTAAAATCTTCCTTTCGTAGATACTAATCATGTTCTCATCTGTTCGAGACATGGACCAAATTTCACATGCATAAGTTAATACTGATCTTAAAAAACTTTTATACAGTAGAACCTTTGTTTTTCTTTTGATTAAATTTGATTTCATATATTTTCGTATTCCATTAAGACATCTATTAGACAAAGTAATTCTCTTTTGGATTTCAGTAGTACAATCATTTCTATTGTTAATTTCCAAATCTAAATAAGTGAAATTGTCAACAACTTCAAAACTATACTCTTCAATTTTAAAGTGGGAATTGTTAAAACACGATTAAGTGCAAGGCATGTACTTGGTCTTATTCTCATTGATTTTCAGTCCCATCCTGAGGGTCTCTTTCACTAAAGATAAGAAGGCCTTATCTTTATGTGGTGGGTGTTTAAGCGATGATATCAATGTCATCAGCAAAAGCCAACAACTGTATTGATTTATTAAAGAATTTTTTCTGGTATTGATATAGAAATCTCTTACCACTTTTTCTAATGCTATATTAAAGAGAAGACACGCCAGTGCATCTTTATGTCGAACACCATTTTTTTATTTCCAATGAGTCTGAATGATCCTTCTGCACCTTGATCATGATCTTTGTTTCACTTAATGTCAGGCTTATCAGCCTTAATAGCTTATCAGGAATTTTAAACTCTCTCATGGCTGCAATAAGAGCCTTTCTGTTGATGTTATCATAAGCAGTCTTAAAATCAATAAAGAGGTTATGCGTGTCAATTCCAAATTCCCTTGTTTTCTCCAAAATCTAATGGATGTTGAATATCTGCTCTGTAGTGCATCTTCTTTTCTGAAATCCATTTTGGTAGTCCCCAAAGGTATTTTCCACTAGTGCAGAAAGTCTGTTGAATTAGAATATTGGAGAATACCTTATAACTTGTACAGAGCAGACTGATTCCTCTATAATTTGAACACTCAAGTATATCTCCTTTCTTATGTATCACACAAGTTATACTCATTTTCCATTCCTTAGGGATTTCTTCTTGTTCCCAAATTGCTTGTATAAAGTCATAAACTTTCTTAGAAGTTTCTTTTCCTTCATTTTTCAGTAGCTCAAGTGGAATAGCGTCAGGGCCGGATGCCTTATTGTCTTTATTTATTGCTTCAAAGATTTCCTCCAGTGATGGTGGTTCAACTACACCTTGGCTCTGAGTTTCTATGCTTCCTGTAAGTGCTTCATAGTCACCATTATCACTGTTCAGTAAGTTGTCGAAATGTTCATTCCATATCTTTAACACTTCAGTTTCATTATCTCAAAATAATTCCTTCTCTATTACGACAAGAGGTGGTTCTTGGCTTAAAATTATTTGTGTCCAAGGTTAATTTCTCAAAAGAAAACTCTGCTTTTGTTGGATCCCCTCAAATGTTCAACATTTTAAAAAAGATCCTCGAAAAATATCCTTTTTTTTTACCCCCTATGAGTTCTTTTCTTCTCTCTTCTTGCATCTTTGTATGCAATCACTGAGTTTCTTTAATGTCTCTTACTCAGCATTTTACTATATGCCTCATTCTTTCTCTTTGTAGCCATGAAACAATCATTGTCAAACCAGTTCTTTTTACTCTTTTTTTTGTTACCTTTTCAACTTGGTTACCTGTTTCGATGATTGTTTCCTTTAGTGTATTCTATTTTTTGTCTATACTATTCTCATCAATAAAAATTCTGTTAATTTCTTTGAATTTATTTTCAAGCTCTTCCCAGAATTTTAGCTTTAATGCTTATTTTTAAACTGTCTACAGTCAATTTCACATCTAATACAATTAAAACTCACAGAATGCACCAAATGCTTGAAATATCTTATCTCAGCTATCATATAGGTAACACAAACATCCTACATTCAAGCAAATTTCTAAATACTACTGCAATTACTTACTATAGTCATTGTAAATATCTTAAGTTTTGTTGAATAGTGTATTTTTCATTAAAATAGAATACATTTCAACTTTCATGTATAGTTTTAAAAAGATTTTAGGATAATTTCTTTCAACCTTTTAATGGAATTTACTAAGCAACTTATTTTTGTTAATTTCTGTAAATATTTTACATGGTTGAATTTGTTCAATGCAATTTTTTAAAAATATACCTATCTTTTAAAGGTTTCTTATCTTGTAATTTCTTTTTACATATGTTTTCCTGTAAAATGTATTCACCTCATAAAACAAGATCATACAGTATATATATTCTCATTTTAAATATTTTTAAGAACAAAGTGAAAAGAAAATGCAAGTGAAATACCCTTGGTAAAATGCATCCTTCTTTTTTCCCTTAATTAATTGTTGGTAAATATAATAATCCACTTCATTCACAAGAGCTTTCAGAATTATCATAGCAGGAACTATATACATTTCACGTTTATAATGAAACATAATTTTCACTGTTCCATCAGACAAATAATGCATTACAAGATTCTGAAAGAAAAACACAAAATATTTAAAAGTAAAAGTGACATGTTTATTTCAACATAATAGCAAAAATTCATTATATCAGATTATGACACTTAATAAAAAAAAAGAAAGAAATCTAATTCATATTTTCAGAACATTATTCATTACTTATTAATGCTTATTGTTTTACACAGAATTGTGTTTCGACCCATTTTTACAATTCCTTTTTGAAAAACCCAATAAATATATTCAAAAAAAAATTAGATCACAAATTATCTTTGTCTCATAGTCAAGCTCATCTGTTTTTTAGACATACATTTTTTCTCCACAGCTTTGGTATTGGTATATTGTTGCTTTTATGTTTTTTTATATATATTTCTTAGATAATGCAACATCAAAATACACAATTATTTTCCTAATATATCAATATTAAGTTTACAATTTTAGTTGGTTTTCATATTAATTGTCTTAATTACTGAAAACATTACTTTAAAAAGTAAATTTACATGCGATACCATTCAGAAATACAAGTGCAATGTAAAATTACTTAATCTCTATTCACTTTCTTACATCACACTATACTACTAAAATTGCTGTACCTCAAATGTTTCAACATGTTAAATCAATCTGCCATAAACATAACAAAAAAATATTAAATAAAAAAAAAATTGTAATACATACAGTTCCAGACTGGTCTTTTCTAACAGATCTGACAGCTACTCCATATTCTGTAAACAAATCTCCCCTTTTCTTCCAAGAATTTCTTTGCATAGCTATTGGCTATCCAAATACACCAATATATTGTCAAATATTAAGTTAAAAAATGGTTCACTTCAATAATGACAAATTAATTATAATTTACATAAATATTCGGAAACTTCTACTTCACTGCAACTTTAATAATATGTTCAAATACACTGGTGTGCAAAAGTAAAAATACAAATATATCTTAGCAGACTTTTCAAAAACAATTCAAATGATATTTGGTATGAAAATACTTAAATGTACTACTACAGATAGAATAAAAAAATTGATGGTATTTGCTCATGTTCATGAGTAATACTCATGAAAATAGAATAGTCAAAAAATGATGTAGCAAGGTATTATTCAGGGTTTAATCTGGAGTATAATTGCTCTGACTGCAATGCAGCTCTCACAAAGAATTCTCATGCCATTTATGAGGTTTTGAGATTGTAAATCCCTCTCTTAGGTCTGGTAGAGGAATGGGTGCCATTGCCAAGAACATTCCAGAAATGTTCCATGGGAATCAGATCTAGAGTGTAGGTTGGCCCATTATCCTTTGAATATTTCTAATCTCAAAATACTAGTCAACCAGCCAAAACCTATGTGGATGAACATTATCATTTATAAAAATGAATTAAGTGCCAATTGCCTCTCTGAAAAGTATCAAATGGGGCTCTAAGCTTCCATTCCTATTCCTCAGAGCAGTCAAGGTGCCTCCCTGAAGTTATAGTTATTTGTAGCTTTATGGTGCAATAAATTTAACAAATAAATTTAAAGCATGCATGAAATCAACAACAAAATAGCATGTGCAAGAATAAAATAAAATGTACATAAAAAATTAAATTTGATTTAAAAAATTAATGCATTTTTAAAACTTTAAAAAATATAGATTGGGTGTCAAAAACTCTTGTCCATGGAAGTGTTAGAATGTACCAAAGGGAGAGACTTTTAAAAAATCAACACTATATTATGACTATCAAATAACTATCTAAAATCTACCTAAGCTAGGGAGTTGTCAGACTAATTACTTACCCTACAGGATTAGAAAGAATCGTGAATATAACCCATTACAAGGGAACCTACCCAATTAAACCTCACCTTCCTGAAAGATGTGCATCCCTGTACACCTGTCCAACATGATGCCAGACTCGACTATAATACTACTACCTTTATGTTATTGGAGGGATAGTTCTCTCCAAATATACATGCAATGAGAATCCCTAGTCAGACTGAATCTCGACTCATCAATAAAGAGAGTACAAGCCCACTGCTCCCATGCTCAAGAATGCTATTGTTTATACCAAGAGCATAATTGTTTGAGTGAGTGGAATGCAGACCATTAATCTCCAAGCATAACATCCTGACTCTTTAAGCCTTAAATAAACAGTACCACTCTGAGGTAGCAAAAACAAATCCTATTGTGCTATGTAGTTAGACCAAGTAATGATCATCCTGATTGCTGACGATTAGGGGCATCCTGTAACTGGTCTTCTAAATGTTATTCCAGTCTCCAGGAACTAGATCCATAACATGGGAGCCATACTACAGAATACATTAAGCCATCTTACTACCTTTGCTGGAGATTCACAAGCATTCAATCTCCCAACTGCTCTCTAACACAATGCATCATCCAGATGTCTTTGTGCCACTTTTTGTAAAAATTTCAAAAATTATATACATTTAGAAACACAAAACTAAAACTGTACAGAGTAGTCCTTAAAGAATCTGCCTTATCATTTTTCTTAATTTTTTTCTCCTTTATGTTTACCAATTTTCATTAAAAATAATTCCGTAATTTTTTTAAAATCCACTAAAACACGTTTGTGTTTTAATTTTTGCACACCAATTTATAATATACTCCTTGACAAAACTTTTATAAATGGTATGCAAGCATTTTGAAGACTTTATTTTAGCTATCTGATTAATTAAGGATGTAATTTTTTTCATTATGTGTGAAAACAAATACAAAAAATACCAGTATTTTTTTTAAAAATCAAATATATTCAAGAACAAAAATCTATTAATAAAGAAAACTAACAGCATAATAGGAAATTTCTCGCATCAAATTTCAAAATTTATTAATTTAAATTATGCTTTTTTTAATTGATTTTTAAAAATCCATACACATATAAAGTATAGCTTTTATTTTTAGAACAATTTTGTTAAGAATGAAAATGTGTTCCAATTCTTTTTAAAAACATTCATTTCCATATTTGTATTATAAGAGCACATTTTGCAATGTTCATCAAAATAACTATTGTTAATAAAAGAAAATTCTAACGACATTTTAGCTTTTTTTTTTTTTAACTATCAAATATGCAGTTTATACATATATTTTTTAAGAAATCAAAGAATTAACACTAATGCTTTTCTGCATAGCATGGTCACTAAATTTTGTTTTTTGTTTTTAAGCCTGCAACATGTTGAATAATATATATTTCTCATTACAAACTGACAAAACTGGTGCAAAAATTCTAAAGGAACTTGTTAAGAATAATATGAGTTACTTCTTCCACCACTAATATTAATGATATGCAAGTTCTGTATATGTATCTGATAATATACTGAAAAATCAATAGAACAATTTTAGAGTCTACTTTACATGCAATATTGAATTTAGGATTGTAGTTTTCTGTACATCTACACCTGCTATTTCCCTTATTTCCTAATTAACACAATGCACATGATTTGTGAATTTTCCAGGAGTTTGGTTCTTCAGTAAAATCATAAATCAATGGCTACTTCATTTTTTAGATGTAAAAGTTATATATATATATATGATCCCTGCTCTCCAGTACAAAACTACTAAATATGTACCTTTAGGTACCACTCTAATGACAGAATGAAAGAAAAGTATTCCTTCTGCATGCAATGTATTAAATGCTATTTTAGACTTAATTTATTTTACGATAAATTGCTTTATTTCAGAGCCCGATAATACATATTTTAGAAGCATCTGGAAGAAAACTGTAAGTTAAGGTTGATGGAAAGCTGAACACAAAATAAAATTACCGTAAAATCTGGAGTATAATGCACACTTTTAACATAAGAAATATGATTTAAATTTATGGGTGCATGTTAAAAATAAAAAAAAAAAAAAAGATGAGTATAGAAAAAAATTAGACTTTTACACGTATCGAAATACTGTTTCTTAAAAAGAAATGGCATTCCTTATGAATTTAAAGGGTTGTAGTTCCAGAAGTATATTATTTTTTTAGAGCTTAGAATAATATCTCGAAAAAATAACTTCAAAATATAAGAGCATTGTGCACATACATTTCAGGTTTCTTTGTAAAAAAGAGGAAGTGTGTTATATGGCCAATATACCTAAAAACTTAAAATTGCAGCATGAAAGTGCGGTGTGTGTTATATGCAAAATTTTATGGTAATGCAAAAAATCTAAAGTTGTCAAAAATAAAATCAGAGCAAAACCCTAATAATAACTCCAGAAACATATTTTTGCATTCAAATGGCATAAACAAAAATTATATCATCAAATAGCATAGTAATATCACAAAAAGAGTTTAAAAAATTCAGAATAGACATTTAATATTATTAATGAAATAAACATTCACTTACATAATTTCTTCTTTGAACAATTAATAATCGCATTACTTTTTCTTTACCATTTATTATAAAATAGCCACCAAATTCCTGAAATTTAAAATATATATAACAAAAAGAGATTTTGTAGAAAAGCCTAAATATTTACTAATTTATAACAAAGGATAACAAATAAAATAAGTTTTAATTACTAAGATCAATTTTCAATGTTTTAGAATATTGTCAAAAAACAAACATACAAAAGTTTTGTTTGTCTAAAAAAATATTAAAGAAATAAATTTTACTGAATGGTACAGTAAAAAAAAAAATACTTCTTGTTTCAGAATCAAATAAGCTAAAACTTGTGGACACACAGACATGGTGAATTGTCTTTCAAATGTTAGAAACTACTGGTGACATAATTAAAAGTAGGTTTTTCTCAATAAATCATAAAAACCAAAAGGAAATATAACAGCTTTAATTAATTTGGAATATTTGTTGAATGTAAAATCTCTACAATAGTAAAAATTCAAATTTTAAACAGAATTTCAGTTTAGTCCCAATATTAAATTAGATCAAAGAAAATGCACAGTTGCTGTCAAGCTTTAACTAACTCGTTAATTCTCACATTATCCTTATGTACAAGGTGTGACAAAAAAACAAGACTAAGTGTGTAGTTTGAAAACAGAGTAGAGTTTGAAACAACTGTTTTAGTGACATCATCCCACACACTTTCTCTATCCATGTGGCCAGTTTCGCCTTAATTGATCAAACCAGTTGGGAGAACTGTGTCATTGAGCGAACACGTGCAACTGCATTCTGCCGGAAAAATGTCAAATCAACACCAAGTTCCTTGTGAGACTTTCGAAATCAGCCCCAAAAACATTTCAAATATTAACCAAGGCTTATGGAGATCAAACTTTGTCTCATACACATGTGTTTGAATGGTGTAAGAGGTTTTCAGGGGGAAGGGTCAGTGTGGAAGATGAACCTGCTGGGCACCCAAGGTCAGCGATTACAGACCAAAACATAACTAAAATTCATGATATGAGTGGATTTCCACTCACATTAGCAGTCAGACTATTAATCAACACTATTACATTGAAGTACTAAAAAGACCTTATACAAAAAGTAAGAAAAAAAAGCCAGAATTGGGGAGTGATGGATGGTTGTTGCACCAAGACAATTCATCTGCTCACATGGCCCTATCTGTCAAGCACAGTTTCTGACCAGTAAAAACATCATTGTGATGGGGCATTCTTTTTATTCACCTGATCTGGCCCTATGCAATTTTTTTTTTATTTCCTACAGTTCAATCTTGCTGAAAGGGAACCCATTTTACCTCAGTTGAAGAGGTTCAGACAAAAATGGAAAACCTCCTAAAGGGACTTCCAAAAACTTCATTCTAGAACTGTTACCAGCAATGGCAGCATCGAATGCAGAAGTGTGTGAATGCTGAAGGGAACTACTTTGAAGGTAGTACAGTCACAGAAAACTGATTCTGTGAGTACAATTACTTATTGAACCAGTCTCGTTTTGTGTGTGTGTCACACCTCGTAGGCTATAAAGAATCCCAAAGAGGCTTTGTCTTTAAATAATCAAACTGGGGCTATTTAGATTTTTCTACAATTATCTATTTTTATGCCAAATTTTTCACAAAGATGACTTCTATTCCTTTACCGTTTTCATAAGAGTAATTTTCCCTTGGCCCACAAACAATTCTGGCAACAATACTGTTGCAGACAAGAAGAAAACAAAGTTTAAAATTTCCTTAGTAATATATTCTAATACGAGTAGCTACTTTATTATGACATCATTAATATCTCACTAGACCAACTTTTGCTTCTAAAACAACTCTAAACCTTCTTGATCAGAACTCTATGACATGTAATAAGTGGAATATAAGGCCATGCTTGCAGAATAATACTTTTCAATAGTATGAGATTGGATGGTTGTGGATTTAGATGTCAGATGGCTCTTTCAATCCTAAGTTCCTTGATTGAGATCTCAGGATTGTGGGAACCAATTTTAAGTGAAGTTCTCCTGTTCCCCCCCCCCAAACCAATCCTATTCCAATACCAGCATCATGCAAGATGCATTATCCTGTTGAAAGTATTCATTGAGATAAATAATCAACAATACAGGATGTACTTGGTCAGCAATTATATTTAGGTATAATGCTTTATTCAGACAACCATACATAAAGGTTGTTAACAATGAACAAAATTCTTCATTTGAATCAAAACCGACAGTTATGCTGCATATAACTGGCACATCTACTCATAGCAGCATTTTTTATTCAGTTCGTAAAAAAATGCATGCTTGTTATCAAGTAGCAATGAATATTTGTTAGTAAGAAATTTCATTTTTAAATTCAATTTGAACTTATAAACTAAATTTATTTATTATTTTTTTTGTAATAAAAATGAATTGTTTTTGTTTTATAAAAAGGTAACATGGATTTTGTTATTACTTATTTAGCACAGTTTTTTTGGGGGGAAATATTTAGATATTTTCCCCCTCACATGACTTTTTAAAATTGTGGAACATATCCCCAAATTCACCATATGTCACATGTACTTTTTTACATGATTTTTTTTTAAAACGGTTTTCTAAGGAACATATCTATTGAGTAAAAAAAGAGTTGGGTGTATATATATTATTTATTCATTCATTTTAGATATATTTTATTCCACCTTCCACTCTACAAAGGTTTACTTATACATCATGCACCTTTCTGTTCTTTATTACATTCACATAAAAAAGTGTCTATTAAAGTAGCTATGTAAGGTATGGGAATTTTTTTTAAAAATTGTGTTTTTGTGTAGAAGCATCAAACTCTGATTTTTAGTGTTTATGTTCACTGAGCAATTTAAGGGGAAAAAAGGGTTTTCACACCTCTTATTTTTTAAAAATTGTGCTTTACAGAAGGAAGTTATACAGAATATCTTTTTAAAAAAAAGGTATTTTTTCATCTTTTCTTAATGCAGTTCTAAATTTTACTTTAACCCTTTTGGGGGGGGGCTATATTTAAACTGGTATTAATGAAGCGATCTTAAATATGTTGATACTGTTTTTGTAAGTCTTTTAGATCCATATATATATATATAGGTGTTAATTACTTAAGTTTCCATATTAAGTGTAACGATGAATGAAAAATCAACAATTGCTAGATTATTGTTTGAGGATTTCTCCAGTAGTGACTTAATCTCATATAGTTATTTATATTCCTTAATAAGAGCCAAACCTTAAATAGAAAATTAAAACCATATCTAGATTGGAAACTGGGATGACAATTTCTAGAGCCAATCTGTTGGAGCCAAATTTTTTAGATAAAGACTTTTAATTGATTGATTAGTAATTTCACATTTAGCAGTAACATATTTCATGATTTTTAACCACACCAAACAAGAAGGATAACATCATGTTTCCAACTATACTTTAATGGGCATCAAATTTCCCTTGAATTCTAAAAATATTGTTTATTAAAACTGCATTCAAGAGCAACACATGGATTATCAGAGATGGATCATATAATTTTGAACCATGGTCAAATAACAGAATTTAAGCTGGCACCAAACTCTCCAAACTTGCACAGCATTCCAATATGAGAACTGTGAGCTCAAACATGTAGCTGCTGTAAAGCTAAGGATTAATTGTGATTGCAAACTTGTGGAAGCAAATCCCAGAGCCACTGAAGATCTGTGTAGAGAGTGTGATGCACATTAAATGCTCTAATGTTAACATGGTGTCGAAGGTTGATAAGTGGAGGGCCAGCTCAGGTATCATCCTTATTACTAGACCAAGTTTCAATACCAATAGCTCTTGTGCAACCTTAGAGTGCAACATTGATAAAAAAAAATAAAATCAAACAGAGACCTGTAAGATGCAACATACATCAGCCTCTTTAAGCAGCAAGTCGTTAGTGACTTAAGGACTTGAGCTTGTGACTCCACATAAATATTCATCAGCCATGAGTTCATAACCATGTCCATCAAGATATGTCAAGAAAGACAAGAATAGTTGAGAATCTTCTTAAAGTTAAAAACTACCAAATAATCTTTAACTAAAGGATACATTCATCAAAATACTGTTAATCTCTTAAGTTTCATTTTTTTCCAAAAACTGATAAAAAATGTCACGTTTTAAATAGAAAAATATTATTAAAACACATTTTTAATATTTTTCAGCATTTAGAATAACTTTTTAATTTAAGTGAAAATAATAGTGTTTTCTTGTAAGCTGTCTTTTTTCTACATGAATGTCTAACAGGAAAGCTACACTAAAGGATGTAAATATAAATAAAGTACAGTTACTTTACAGTTTTTTTTAATTCATTTATTTAACCTCTTTTAAATGGACAACAACTGCCATCAATACAACTAATTTGATACTTCAGCAATATATTTTACAGTCGAAAAATTTTGTGTTTCACAGTTATGAAGAAATCAAATGTAATTTAAAATTGAAACCTATTTTCTACAAATGATTATTACATATTTTTACTTTATAAGACAAATTATTAATATCAAATTTTGCTATTGGCAAATAATACTGAACAAAATCCAATTATTTATAGAAAAGAAATACTTACAATCGATTCTAATAGTTATCTGAGAACAACAACAACAAAAATTTTTTTATTTTAGTCGCATGCAAAGATTTAAGAAAGGGAGGTAAGGAAAGAGGCCATTTTTAATTTTCGAAAAACAAAGGAAGCTTCCAAAATCTCTTATCCCATATTACAATTTTTATACATAAAAAAACCTTAACAATAATTAGTACACTGAGAAATATAAGCTCTTGGTCTAAACACAGACAGCATGTTTTTATAGGTAAGCTGGATTAGACTACTGTTGAAAATTTTTGTCCTGAATGTTTTAAATCTACTTATTCAGAAGGAAATGTAAAACAGGGTAAGCTGTTATCTTTTTCGTTATGGATTTTGTTCCAGTTCAACTAAAAAAAATATATTAATTCAGTTCCAGTTTTCATTCCACACACACACACACAAAAAAGGAAAAAAAAAGGTTTTTGGTTTAGTTCTGAATGAATATAATTTTATTTGTACTAAAAATATACTTTTATCACAAACAAAAAAATGTAATTCGATCAAAGTTTAGATTTTATTCTTTTTTTTAACTGGTACACTTGTGAATTGATACAATTAACCAGCATGTATGATACAAGTGGTGAGCAGAGTATGGCAAGAACAGGTATTGTTATCCATAATCAAAATTGCATTTGACAACTAGGTTCATGATTATACTGATTATGTGTACCCTTATTTCTTGAAGCTCACATCCTGCACTTGGCCTTGCAATAATTACGTAAAAAATATGTTTATTTATTTAACATATGAAAACTGTCTCTAATTATTAATATATCTTCTAACGGTTTCTCTGAGATTACTTCTGTTGTCTTAGAGAATAAATTTCAAACCTAAAAACACTCTTTCAATGCTAACGTGTGTAACTGGAGCTGCTAAAGTTACCATTGCAATCTTATACAAGTGTGGATAGGTAATTTTATACTCTTCCCATAAATCTAAAATATTATGTTTTATATCAAGCCTTCCTACATTGTCAAAATTAATTAAAATTAATTCAATGTATCAATTTCGGTATAAATAGGGGATCTATGTGTTTTTACTTTAAAAAATGATCTATGTGCAATTCTTTACTTTTAAAAAAGTCTTTTAATCATTTTCATTGCTTTCAGTAGAAGTTACTCTTTCCTTGTTTACAATTCAAATGAATTTTTTCAAAAATTGGAATTTGTCCAAAATATTCTTTAAATGTTGCACAGCTTGGTCTCTCTCTATAAACATCCATACAAACGTATATATATAGACCAGGTCCTATATAAACATCTGTGGATGATCACATGCTGAGATGTGAAAAATGTAACTCAGACTGATAATTTTTCTTAAAAAATAATCTGTACTTTTAGTTCATACAAATGAATTAAATTTGCCTTTCACAAGTTGTTTCACACAAAATTAATAATAGAAAAGTACTAAAGAACATCAAAACAGGAAATCGAGAGGCAATGTACATGTATTGATGATAATTATTTGGTTGACATTAAATTAGAAACTATTGATAAGTTGGTTAAAGTAACAAAATGACTTCAGATATATCAAATCGAGATAAATCGATATTTCTTTAAAGTTCAGTTCCAATTTTCTGTTCAGTTCTGATTTGAAGCCCTGCTTTAAAACATTCATTAACTTTTAAAATATATCTAAAATGTAAGAGTTCCTCAAAAAATATGAAACTGCAGCAATAAGACATGACATTAAAACTATTTAATATATGCTATCCTATGATAAATTAAATAAACATTTAAGTACAAATAGTGTAATTGTTAGTCATACATTCTTATTCAAAGCTGAAACTAAAATTAAACATTTTCTAAGTTTAAATATAATTTTAGTAATAAAAAAATTCACATACATTTTCCTCTTCACCAACATCAACAAGCTGCTTAGGAGTTAATTTATCCAAGTTACAAGCCTGGGACTGTTATAGGGGGGGAAATGAGAAACATTTTTAATATAAAATGACAGTACAAATGTAATTAATAAATGTTTACTGATTAAATGTATAACATAAATAATAAATATAAAACAGACAAATTGCCATTTCTTACGATAATCTATAACAAATTCTTAATTTATGTTTAATTTTTCATACAAAACAAACCAACTTTAAGGTAAAAGAATTTATAATTTAACAAGAAACAAAGAATAAATTTAAAGCAGTTATCAAATCAACAACTGTAAACTAGAATTAACCTGAGTCATAATTGAATAATAACTTATTAATATGATGGCCGTTTGCTTGTGAACACCACTCGAATGATTTTTCAGCTGTCATGTAATTGAAAAAATTCAAATTTAACAAAAGAACATTTCAATGTGTACTAAAGAACATACAAGTGCTACTTTGCAATTTCAAAAATACAGGAAACCACCTTTTCCTTTGCTCATGTTTAAGAAAATTATGTAAACAAAAGCTGAGCTGAAGCTTATAAAACATTTCATTTCAAAGTTATAGACTCAGTCCAGGAACTTTTGAATCTTACCTCATATATTGAAATATCACTAATAACAATGGCTTTTTTTTATCTAAGATTTTTCAAGGAAATTACATTGAAAGATAAGCTAGAACAATTATAATTTAATTTTCTTTATAGCGCTGATTTTAGTTTTATTTAAACAATTGCACCCCATAAAAAAACAACGGAATGAGTAAATGGAAACAATATAATTAAAATATACAGATTTGTAGATTATACTTTAAAAAATATATATCTTTGAAATCAAATAATACATTCATGTTCATAAATTAAAGATAATTCAAAGTCACATTGAAATCGAATTATAAATTTTATATAGATATATAACCTGTAAAATGACTACACACATCTTCAAGAATTATATGCAAATTGCAGGAAGCCACCAGATGACACTAATAGTACTTCACAATGATAAGAGTGTAAGAGGGGGATATATAAGGAATACAGGCTAAGGAGTAAAATTGTTCGTAAGCACTTTATATGCCTTTCAGTGAAATAACAGCATAGCTATGACACAAAGGACACATTTGGATGACTTTTTACATGGTAGAATTATCGGCCATCTGGAATGAGGGTGTATCCAGCTGGAAATATCTGAGGAACTTAGAATTGCCCAGAGTGTTATCTCCAGTTTTTGGCAATGAATCTAAGATGATGATAGTGTGAGTAGATGTTACAGCTCAGATCCCGCCTGAGTTACAATGCTGAATGAGGACTGGTATTTGGGAGTTACTGCTAAAAGAAACAGACAGAGCACAACATCAGACCCGTCTTGTCAGCTACTAGTATGACAGTTTCAAGGCAGATCATATACAGACACTTAGGGCAGGAAGAAGATTGGTCCTTACACTCATAGACCTGTCAGATGTGTTCTACTAACTGCAACTCACTGTCGCCTGCAGTTAGCCTGGAGTAGAGAGCATACAGTGTGGACACCACAACATTAAGCTTGTGTGATGTTCTCTGATGAGCCCAAGTTTAGCTTGCAGTCTGATTCTCGCCCAGCTTTCATATGGAGAGTGCCTGGTACTCGTTACCACAAAGAGAACATAACTGAACGACACCGTTTCGGTAGTGCAAGATTGTTCATTGGGGGGGGGGATTATTCTGGGTTCCAGAACTGACTTGCATGTTCAAATTGGAACCATGACCGGCCAAATATATCGCGATGTCATTCTGGAACATGATGTACGTTTCAAGGCACCATGGGTACAGAATTTGTTTTTATGGATGACAACGCCTGTCCTCACCGTGTCAACATTGTAAACAAATGCCTTCAATCGGACAATTTTACCCATATGGACTGGCCACCATTCTCACCGGACTTGAATCCAGTACAGCATGTGTTGGACATGCTTGGTCGACAAGTTGCAGTCTATCAACCACTTCCTACATGTCTACCAGAACTTCGGAGAGCATTGCTTGATGAGTGGTGTAATATTCCCTAAGATCAGATCAATACTCAACATGCCTAAGCATTATACGGACCATACTGCATCATCTGGGAGACATACTATGTATTAACCATTATACCAAGCATGTAATATTAATTTTTGTAAATAAGTTTTTTTTTTTTTTTGTGATTTGCCTGAGAAGCAAAAATCACAATTTTTATTAATAATATCAAACATATAGCATCTTTTTGGCTCTTTACCTATTGTTTAATAAAAAAGGCTTTACAAATAAGTCACATTTGTTTTGCTTCTGACTCTTTCTTTGAACCTGAACTTGCATTATCATTAATTTATGGACTTGATTGATATCACATACACAACAACATACACTAAGTATTTAATTTTCTTACCTTTACCATGATAGGAACTTCACCAATTGTTTTTTCGATTACATCTTGAACAACTCCATTTTTACTCCATGAAATTGTCAATTGAAGGTGGCCCTTGTATGTTACACAGCGATTACGGCACTTAAAAAAAAGAAATTAGAAATATGAAATAACCATAATACTTATTCATTAAGAAAAATACTTAAAATTTTTTTCACAACAATGAAAAGTTTTTTAAAAGCATAACATTTTGTATTAAAAAGTATGGTTTTTCATTCATAAGAGTAACAACTAAAAACAATTATTAATACAAAGAACTATTTGACAATTCAATAATGAAATAGTAAAACAATAAGTTAGTGTAAGGCTTTTACAAAATGTCATTTGAAAAACTAATCCACACACAATTGCAACAGCTAGAAGGCCAAGTTTTTTCCTACTATAACACAAAATTTAAAAAATATATAATTTGTAACTTAAAAGAATGGAAACCATCAGTATTTAATAAATCAATAAGGAAGTTTATGGCAGTTTAAATATACTCATCTCCAAAATTATCTTTATGTGCATAAAATCACAAAATTTCTCAGAAACTGTTAACTATAATTTTATAAATTTCAGTAAAATGATATACAACACGAAAATAAAGAGAGAAAAAATAAGTAAAATAATTAAATTAATAATATATAAGAGATAAATATTATTTTTATTACATTAATTATAAAATAATTTTTTTATAAATAATTATCATAATATATTTTATGTATTAGTGTAATATTTTATACAATATTTTATTTATTATATTCTATTGTGTATTTTATATTATAAAACTATTTGTAGCTAATTTTAATATAAAATATCATTTAATATTTATTAACTCTATTATCTTAACTCTATCATTTAATATTTATTAACTCTAGTACTACTGTAGCTAAGACTATTCTATCATGACTATAATTATCTTAGGTTTATAACTATTTTTTGTATATTTTTGTAATTAATATTTATTATAATATATTTTTATAATAAATATTATTTATTAATAATTAAAATTTATAAATTATAAATATTTATACATTTAGATAAATATAAATATTTATATATTTACATAAATGTAAATATTCAAATAAACAAAATATTATATAAAATATTACAATACATAAAATATATTATAATAATTATTTATAAAAAATAATTTTATAAAATATTTACTGTTTTTTTTTAAATAAATTTATTTAATTGTAAAAATAATTAAATAAATTTAAAAATTGAAAAAAAAAAACGATCGCACGACTGGAACCGGGGCCAATTGCATGGCAAACAGTTACTCTATCGATTATGGTTTGCAATCCCGTGGCATATTTTCAATTCCGGGATTACATTATCCAAATCACGGGATTAGGATTGGACTATTTATTAAAAATACTTACATATTAGGATAGCTGAAATTGCATAATAAAACTAAAAATATAATTAAAAATTGATTTAATATTATTTTAATGAAACAAATAAAAAATTAATCATCATAAAAAACAAATAAAAATAGTACCAAAAGAAATTTAAAAAAAAAAAACCTTTCTTCATTTTTTGTGTTTCTGTAAATAAGCTTATGAAAACACAGCTCCTCTAGCGTTTCATCGTTGAAACGGTTTCTTATTTTTGTTGCACATTGTCCTGCCGAAGGAAATGCACGTTTGGATTTTTGCTAGTAGGTGTTATCGTTATTAAATAGGAGTATGTTCTTTTCAGATAGTCACCACGTCTCCCTCCATTTTCAAAAAAGGGACATTTTTTTTTGAATTTTTGATGACAGTGTCTCAAATCTAATAAACTGCATTGTTGCATATACCTCTTTGATAACTTTATATAGTTCTTCTGATACACTTAATGGTTTTTTTACACATAAATTGATCCAGTTACTGAATCATAATATGAATCAATTTCAAGTGTTACCTCATTTGAAATTGAAAATCCAGTTGTATAAGCTGTTAGTAATACAATGGAATTTGAAGTGTCTCAAGTCTTCCAAACAGGTCTACTATTAATTAACGGCATTTAGTTGAAGAAGGAACTGTGACAAAAAAATTCTTGTGATGTTGCTTAACTATTGCATAGGCATTGCAGTGAGCCACTGAGATCTGAGTGACATTCTCCCATATGAGAAATGTGAGAGCAGTGCATATATTTTTTTTACCTATAGCACTTATAATTGCACAAAAAAATCTGCATACATATTTCATAAACAAAATATAAATTCTGAAGAATTAAATTCTTAGAAAATTTTTATGAGAAAAAATGTTTTAAATATAATTTTTAGACAAAAATTAAATCTCGGAATTAGATATTTTAATCCCGGGATTTCGGGGTTGGAGAAAACACCGGGATCCTGGGACTGAAACCCTACTAGATTACTTCCAAAAATTCTAATTGCCTCTGTCCAAGTTAGCCGACACCGGACATCCTGAGGGTGGGAGAAATGACCGTTTTCTGACCACACTCATGATGGGGAGAAAGTTACAGAAGAAAATAAGAGAAAACATCAAATTTCACGGTTTAACATACACACCCGCCTCAAAATCTTCAAGGTTCAACATGTAAGAAAACTGATATTAAACGCATACTATACAAAAAAAGTAAATAATATACATTAAATGTAATCCCAGATTGACAATACTTTGAAAAAAATTTCAAAACATAATTCAGACAAAAATTAAATCCTGGGATTAGTTATTTTAATTCCGGGATTTGAAAAAAACACCGGGATCCTGGGGCTGTGTGCAAACCCTACTATCGATCATGCCCCTGCGTCGGTAGAAGTAATTGAAACCTAATTGTATAAAAGCTAAGCATGAATTTGGAAGGCTATTTTCTCCAAATTGACTGCCCATTTGGCAGAATTACATTAAGGGTTGAACACCCTAAAGGAGTACTACTATTGCACAAAGTCTGTAGCAATAGCAGTGGCGTAACAGAGAATATTAGGACCCCCCTGCAAGCTCATATTTTAGGCCCCAAGCCCAAATACGTAATTAGTGTTAGTCAAGCTTTGGGCCCCCTAGAGACCCTGCCCCCCTCCCACAATGCAGGGGTTGCGGGGGTGTACGTTACGCCACTAAGCAATAGTATGAATTTTTTTAGTCATGCCCTCTCCTTGTTAGTTAGACTGGTGAAAACTATTTAAATTTGTTCTTTTAAAAACAACTCTTTTACATAAACCAGCATTAACATTATTTATTCCATAATATGGGTAATAGCACATAAAAAATGCAATTATTGACTCAACTAAATTATTTTTAACATTAACTAAACAACATGTACAATGAATTCCATTTTGTGAATCAATCTCCCCAATTTGGCAATGTTTTTGAAACATTGTATAAAATTATCACACAAATTTTACACTAATGTAAAAATAACGATTATAATTAAGCATTACTTTAGTAGTTTTAAATGGAAGAGTAAAATTTCAAATATCCATCTATAAATAAGATAATGAAGAAACTGTTTCAAATGTTTTGCCTGTTTTGGAACAAATATTAATATATCAATAAACGTTCAACACAAAAATGCATCTACATAAATATAAAAATTTTATATTTTACCACCTGATTAAAGTTATACAATATTTTTATTAAATTATAATTTATTTAAATTATTATATTTAATGAGGCAGTAAGATTCCAAATAATTATTTTAAATTAATTTTATTTCAGTAAAATTTTACACACATTTAAAGTTTACTCAATCTAAAATTTTTCATGAAGATTACCTCTGCAGGATAAACTTTAATTGTCTTTGCAATAGTGCCCTGTTTTATACCAGGCATCCCAATGACAGCATTCTAAAAATATAATTCAACAAATCAAAATAACATCTATTTTTTCCATAAATTTTAAGCATAATTCAAAAAATCAATTAGAACATAAACTATTTGTAATAATAGCAAAAGATAAATGTTTTTTAAAAAAAATATATGCAATATTTGTCATTTCAATGTATTGAACTAGCTGTTACCCTCCTGCTTCACTGGATATTTCAGGATGTTATTTGACTATATATATATTTTTTTTTCAATAGGTATCTAAATTGTAGCTGTAACCTTTTGATTGCATTCAAACATGTTCCTATAAATATCATAATTTGATTTTTAAAAAACAACAAGATTTAAATTTCTAAAATGGAAGAATGTTTATCTTTTACATCTCTGTACCCCCTTCCTCCTTAGGAGTCAATTTCTGCAAAACCTGTTCTGAGCAGATTTCTTAACAAAAGAAACATGCTTGCTAAATTTAAAGTCAGTAGGTCTAATAGGTCAAACATGGTAATTTTTGTCTGCCCCCCCCCCTCTAATAGTCAGTTTTAACAAAATTATTCCTTCAAGGTTCTTCTTATGGCCCGTTCTGAATCTCCACTCAGCATAAGAAAGATGCTTGCCAACTCTCTCTTTCAGGTCCACAAGTCTACTAGTTCCAGAGATCTCGTGATGAGTGGGAGAGTCCCTTCTCATATATTAATATTGTAAAAAAATGGAACTTGTACATAAAATTCATTTTTTTTTTTACAAAACTATTTTCTAGCCTCTTTTCTTGAATCAGAATCTGTTACAAAGAAATCTGTTAAGCATGAAATGAAAAAAGTCCCATTAAAATATTTTTAAAAAACTACCTTTAAGGTTTTATAACAAAGTTGGATTTTAAATTAAATGTCGTAAACCAAAATTCTATAAAAATATATATACACAGTTAAATATTTTTTTAAAAAGTTTGATTAGGGAGCAAAGATGTGTCAGACAATTAGGCATGTTTTTGACAAAAATATAGGAAGTTGTAAATTAGATTTTTATTAATGTCACATAATGAAGTTACAACTGCCATGACTCTGAGCTGACAAGAACCCATATAATTACCTGCTCTGCCTTGCCTCTCTGCATGGCATCAGAATGCCTTTCAGCACAGACATGAAACTCTATGAAGACAACATCGAAGATCTGGCAAGAGTCGTCATTTGTACACACACGACACAATCTAAATCATCATGAACACAACATCATCATTATTATGAAGTTACAGAAAAAGGTGGCAATGGACTTCATAATTTGGAACTTTGTTTGTGATGAGGACGACACCTCAGCTGGCAATTTCCATATAACACTATTGTGAAGATTTTGATTTAATGGAGCACTTCTTCACTGGCACTAGGACAAACTCAGAACTAGGCAGAAACAACAGCAGACATGCATTCATGACCACCAAGGTCATAAGGGAGCTTTGTAATGATTCGTTTATTCAGCAAAAGCCCCAGCATCGCAAATAACCAAAGGCCTGCAAAGTATTGTAAGTTTGAAATCAAATCTCGTAAAGACAAGGGTAGCTCGGAATCACATATATATATATATATATATATATATATATTTTGTTTACTTCATCAATTAAAGCATAGTAAAATTGCATGGGACAAAAATTTATCTTTCGCCCTAATCTTTTTAAGATAACATCTTAATTTTTTTAAACAAAAAAGAGTAACCAAAGAGATTATGACTACATAATCAGGAATTGTAAGTTGATTATTGATAGGCTAATCAAATTCAATTTGTTATATTTTATAAAAATATTCTACTATATATTTGTTTTAGTTTTCTAAATTTGCAACGATAATGCTATGACTGCATCTTCAGTTTTTCTCTAACCAACGACTTATGCCTTTTCCAAAATTGAAGAGGAATGTCCATTAAAGTTTTTTTTTGTCACAACTGATTGTTCAAAATTATTTTTATCGCTACTTTTGTTAGCCTCCATGCTTTAAAGCACACACATGCAAGTTTAATTTAATTTTAATTGTACAACAAATGTTGAGTTTTGATTGCTTTGTTCATTTAATTGATATTCTTTAGTGTACCTTTGATATTTTAGAGTAAAAAATTATTCAATTAATAATTAATCGCAATTACCAAAGGTACTTATAACACAACTTTGTGGGACTTAAGTTTGCCTTTTGTTTTTGAAAGATTATGATTATTTTGTAACTTTTGCAAAGAAAGGCACAAAGACTGTGTTTGAGTGACAAAAAGTAGCAGGGAGGTTAGAAGCAGGCTAATCCCAAGCAGAGGTAACAAAATGGCTGAAAGTATCTCAAAATGTGGTACTCAAGCTATGGAACCAGTTGCAGGGCATCCAAGAGCTACTACAAGCCAGGATGACTGCTATTTGGCTTTAACCACAAGGCCTAATAGGGGGTGACAGCTACACAAGACACAAATGAGCTCTTCGGGGCTTCTGGTACCTCAATTTCAAAGTATACTATTTACCAAAGGCTTAATGAGGCAGTGCTTTATGACAAGAGACCATTCGTCTGCATCCAAATCACTCACACTCACAGGAAAGCCCATCAGACAAGAGGCAAACAATATCATCTTTGGACATGGGAGCAGTAGACGCGTGTTCTCTTCACTGATGAGAATCGGTCTTATCACTAATAATCAAAGTGTGAACATATGGTGAGAACTAAGGACCTGGTACCACCTCACCATCTTCATGGAAGTGAACCATTGTAGAGGTGGTAGAGCTATGGTCTAGCGATGTTGAATGATTAAACAGAGCTGAACATCTTCCAGGGAGGGTCCTTAACTGCTTTTGGGTATAGGGGTGAGATCTTAAGGACTCAGTATTTCAGAGGGGCAGTAGTACCCAATTCATTTTTTAAAGACAATAACACTCATCCACACAGGGCTCAGGCTGGTTAGAGAATACCTTGAGACTGAGGTAATTGAGAGAATGAAATGACTAGATAAATAATTATATCTGAATCCCATAGAACATGCCAGGAAAGCACAACAATTCAAACTCAATCGGTCTCTCCCAGAGCTAAGAACAGCCCAGGAAAAGTGAGATTTATTGTCCCAAGAGCTCATAAAAAGCTTGAGAGTTCACTGTGATGATTGTGCAGCTGCCAGGGTTGATTGTACTTCACATTAAATTTTATAAAAATGTCATCTTGCTGCAACATTTTTGAACAGCCATGCTTTCAAAAGCATAAACCATTATCACGAGCCAGTACTCTACTATTTTTTATCATTTTCTTTTTAGTAATACTTTTAAGCATTTTTACACCAGAATCTTTTTAATTGTTTTGAACTGGTCTGATGATTCTTGAAAAATCCACAAAAATAAGTCTGTTTCTCAATGTTTTTTTTTTATCCTACGTCCGTCTTCGGCATCTCTGCCATTAGTCGACGAGCAGCCCAATAAAATGATGACGAAGCATAAAAAGAATTAAAATTTGTCTCCGTAGAGTTATCTACAAAACACTTTAAGATAGTAGGGCAGTGTCTGAGGTGGTCACCATCCATTTCACCCTGGTTGCACAGAGGGCACCAAGCAGAATCCTTTAGTCCAATGTGATGTAAATGCCTTTGCAAGTAGTCATGTCTGGTAAGTAGACGAAAGCATGCAACTCCAACAGATCGAGGCAGGGAACTGGGAACTCTGCCACTTTTGTTAAGCAAGATATTTCACCTTCTACCTGCAGCTGCTTCACCATACAGGGAGACTCCATTAATTTGTTTCTCAATGTTTACACACTATAACGTTTGAAGAGTAAAAGTTTTCAAACGCCAATTTACATACAACAAAAAAAAATTTATTGAAGGAAAAAATTGTTTCAATTTTTTCACACAAATTTGCTAATTATAAAAAAATAAATGCAGCTTTGAAAAAAGGCATATTTAAATGTACATAAAGATAGTAATCAGCATGTTTAGCAGAAAAGAATGAAAGTTTTTTAAAAAATATATATCAGAATAAAATAAGACTTACTATAATATTCACTTGAATACGATCCCCATTTGGAAGACCAATTTCTAAAGGTGGAATACTCTGAGAAAACACAAAATAAAAAAGAATAATGCATTTTTAAAAATTATCCGTAAATTTACATATATATTTATTAAAAAATTTTTTAAAAAATCATAATAAACAAATGTCATAATAATTTTTTTACATTTTTTTTTTTTAAATAACCTTTTAAATATTCTCTTATACTGCCAATTTTAAGAGAAATGTTAAAGCATGTAATTAGCTTTCTTGAAAAATACTGATCAATATAAACCAACAAAGATGAATATAAAATACTGTCAGACCCCAATTAAACAAATTCATCAGGACCAAATGTTTTATTTGTTAATTCAGAAATATCTGTAATATTGGAGTAAAAAAAATACTAATTTTTTGGAAATTCTATAACAATTCAATACACAAAATATAAATCCATAGTTAGAAATTGAATACGTCTTAATCAGCAGCTAAAAATACTATTAGCGGATTATTACTCACCACTTAATTGGAAATTTTTAAATAACGATTGTGTTTGAAAACCTTACATCATACCTTTTCTTAAAACTGTCAATTCAACCACTGGATGCAGAAAAGTCTTGCATGTTATGCTTTTCAGCAGGCTGAAGAGCTTTTTCTTTATTCAGAGGTCTGCTAATGGCTATTTCCTTGGTACAAATGATGATTAACCATTCCAATGTCAGATTCAAGAACAGAAAGAGGGGTAGCTTTTAATGTATTTCTTATTTTTGATGATTTTTCACCACATTCTGTATGTCTTTTCAATTTCGGCTCCCTGTTTAATAACTGTAGCTAATGTCCACATTGAAATTTTAAGACACTCTGCAAAAGCCTTTAGTGGTCCAACATTGCCCAATTTGCATAAAATGTTAAGACTTTCACATAAAAGAAAAGTGTTTTTGTTCCAACAATCTTTGCCAGGCTTTACAAATTTTTAAAAACAAAATTTGCATAGCCAAACTTTTAATAATCCTCACTTCTCTTATTAAGGGCAAATGGTAAAAACTCTTAAAATGATCCCTGTGTTATGTACACTCAAGAGCCAAAACATTATGACCACCTGTCAATAACCAGTTGGCCCACCTTTGGCGCGCAACACAGCTTCAACCCGCCTTGGCATGGATGCCACAAGTCCTTGGTAGATGGCCGGAGACAGATTGTACCAGATGTTTAAGCAACGGTCATGCAAATCTGAGATATGGCGAATTGGTGGTCTTTGAACTCTGAGCTGCCGTCCCATGACATCCCAAATGTGTTCTATCAGATTGAGATCTGGTGAGTTAGGCAGCCAGGACATTAACTGGAATTTAGCATCATGTTCCTGGAACCACTCCAACAAAATTTTAGCCTTGTGACACGGGGCGTTGTCCTGTTGGAACATTCCATTTCCAGCTTGAAAAACAGTGGCCATGTAAGAGTGCAACTGGTCCGCAATGATGTTCAGATACCCTGTAGCATTCATGGTCTGCTCTACCACAGCCACAGGTTCCAGAGATGCCCAAGAGAACGTCCCCCAAAGCACAATACCGCCACCACCGGCCTGTGTACGACCTACTGTACATGGAGGGAGCAACTGTTCGCCTGGAAAACGGCGTATCCTGACACAGCCATGGGCATGATGAATGATAAACCGTGATTCATCTGACCAGGTAACTCTCTCCCACTCATCCATGAACCAGTCGCAATGTTCCCGGGCCCAAAGCAGGCCCAGTTGGCTATGACGCTTGGTCAGCAAAGGCACACGAGTGGGACGTTTGCTGAGTAGTCCCATATCCAACAGTGTCCACTGAACAGTGTGCTCCAATACTATTCTACTTAGCCCTGCATTGTATTGGGCTGTCAGCTGAGCCACTGTCTGGCTCCGGTTTTGCTTCACCATGCGACAGTCTCCGATGACCTTTTTCTTTGATAGCGTGTGGACATCCAACACTATGTCGTCTACTGCTGGTTTCACCGTCATTCATCCACTTTGAATAAGTACTAAAAACTGTAGATCGCGAACAACCCACAAATCGTGCAGTTTCAGAAATACTTGTTCCGAGCCATTACAATCTGCCCTCTATCAAAGTCGCTTAGATCTGCAGCCTTTCCCTTCACACACAGAAGTAAGTGAAAGAATGATTCTTCAGACTCTCCAGCAGCAGTTAAATACCACTTCCACCTGATCACGTGCCTTCCACGTAATCCAGGCGAGTTCATTGGAAAATGTTGGGGTGGTCATAATATTTTGGCTCTTGAGTGTATTGGGATAAGAAAAAAGAAATTTCCTGTCCTATTCAAAACTCACATGATATTTTACATCAATGACTCATCTGCACCTGTAAAAACTAATAATGATCTGCCTCCTTTCCCACTGAAATTTGCTGCTTGCAAGAACTCTTTTTCTGCTGCAGACAAAAACGTTACGTCATTTGAAAAAAAAAATCCAATTTTTTCTAAGCTAATAAAAAAATTTCGGTTGTTGAAATAATTCAATAATTTTGGGTTTATTATTTATTAAATAGGGGTTTTTGCCTTCATTTTGAGCAGGGGGGGGGGGTAAAGAAAAACTTGTTAAATAGGAAATCGCTAAATCAGGGTCCAAGAGAAAAATTTATATAAAAAGAATGTGGTACCAAGTGATAATGTGGAAAGAAGATATCAAGTGATTGATGGAAATAATAAATGAATATATCATTAGCATATATCCAGTGTTTAACTCTAGCTTACAATGTTTCAAAAAGTCATTCAATCTTTCACATGGAATATAAAATTGGGTACAGAACACTACACTGAAGAAATCTTTTAAACAGTATTTCCCATTTTTCAGAGTCTATGTGAGAGAAATTCATTTTCAAAAATTATTTTCTAAATCATACCATTTGTAGACACCTGCAAAGGTCATCTATATAAACTGATGCATAAGCACTTCCTCAGTCTAAGTTAATTTCCCTAATCTTTCCCTATTTGCTCAATGTTTGTAGACTTTTTCCCAATTTAATTCGTGACAAATGTTTCGATTCTTGCTTTCTATTTTCCAAACTCTTTTGTATACTTTGTACATAAATACTTTTATGATAAAATTCATATCTTCACGAGAAATGATTAGCCTGATACAAATGTTCTCAAATCGACATTTTTGACAACAGATAAAATATGCATAAATAAAAGCTACTAGCACAGTTAAAATTAATACTAATTTTACTTAATTACAACTGAAAACCATGAGAAGAATGACAGGAAATGATTACAGTTCAATATTTCATCTGCGATCAGTAGTAATATTTGGCCATTTATTGTCTGCGCCCAATTAATTGAACCATATCGGAAAAATCATCCATTTGATAGGAAAAAAAATAGTTAACAATGCTACAAAAAATTTTATAGTGTAAAACTGTTGAAAACACTTTTACTCATTTATATCAACCTGATATTTGTGATCACTTCAAGTACATTAAATTAATATTTTTTTACTAAAAAGCTCACATAAGGAATTTCTAAATATATTTCAGTTGTTAATAACTCATTATTCAAAAAAATTTTAAAAATTATCTATAAGTTAATTATTTTCAGTTTTAATAATTCTGTGGGTGAGTGGGTGACGCTTCATTGGAATCCATAAAAGCACCTCAATGTGAGTGAAATAATCAGTGATACACACATAAAACTATTTAAATTATTCTTATTTTCTTGTCTTTTTGCGTACATTTGTATTTATTCACTCAATAATTGGACCAGTTTTTATATATTTTTCAAAAATATAAAAATTTTTTAACAGAAATAAATTATAGCAAAAGTTCTAATTATTATAAAACAGTGGTCTTCAAATTCTTTTGACTCACAGAGCCCTTAGAACCAGAGGCAGCGTAAGGCGTGTGGGCCACGCACATTGGACCTCGCGCCTCAAAGCCAAAATAAAACAGGGTTTTTTATAATTAATAAATAGAAAGTTCTCAACTCTTTCTCTTTTTCATCAAAAGATAGCAAAAAATTGGTTTCTTGGCTTTTTTTAAAAAAGATATTCTATTTATCAGTGCATGAAAGCATATAAATAAATAATTATGTGAAAATATTGTTTTCTATTTTCTTTTATTAAAAATTTCTCAACTATGTCGTTTCCACTCATTCGTTCATATTTGGTCTGGCAACATTAGCTGGAGTTAAGCTGCTATCGCGCGGAGAGTCCCCAGTCAGAGACAGGGCATAGTTCAGGACTTCCCATCATTAGAAAGCCAATTAAAGCATCGCATGCAAACGTAGTCTTGCTTCATGTTTCTATATCATATAAATTTTAAAAGTATTTGATGTGAGAACAAATAATAGTGGTAGTAGGCATTTTTCATAATTTATCAATCATGCCAGACTTGGGCACTAAGAGAGATAGAGATAAAGGGAGAAAATGGAAATTAGGTGCAGCAAAAAGGGGAAAAAAGCGGAAAGAGCAGTATCCAACCAGGTTTAAAAGTTCAGGTATGATGAAATTTCTCGATCAGACTGAATCTGGCAGTACAGAATCAAATTGGTCGGTTCCTTTGACTTCTCAAACAATATGTATCAGTATCTGAGTCTCCGTCGAATTTGGAAGTTATTCCAACGCACCGACTACTGATACCGAATGACGAAAATCGGAAAGAGAAATAGGTTCAAAGTTTGCCAATCATAATCTGACGTTGTGATTTCTGTGTTCATGTTGTGTAAAAAAGTCACAATCAAGAAGAAGAGATTGAGATTAGTTCTTCGCCTGCAGAGATACCAATGACGTAGTGAAACAAGCATTTTCCAGTTTTGACCCAGGATTGTGTACGTTTCCTATGACAGATGCTCACCGGTCATCATATTGTTCAATGTGGTCCCACACAGCAGTTAGATAACAGTGATGAATATTATACTAAAGATGATGATCATAGACACTTTTCCAATTTTCATTTCTCAAGAAAACTAAATAGTGGTGAAAATCAACGTCGTTGCTGGTTGATTTATTCAAGTTCTAAAACTAAAATTTTTTGTTTTCCATGCAGACTATTTGGCAATTCATAAACTCAAATGGTACAGGAAGAGTGCTGTGATTGGAAACACTTAAATAGCATTTTAGTGAGACACGAGAATACTAAAGAACATGTGGCCTATATGTTCTAATGGATAACATTAAAGAAGGGAATAAAGCACGGAAAACCATTTGACTGGGAAAAGGAAAGGTGAATTCTTGAATCTCAAAAGCATTAGTATAATTTTTTGAGAGATTAATTGATATCCTAAATTTTTTAGCCTATCATAATCTGGTGTTTAGATAACACAGAGAATCTTTCAAAACAGACGAAGACACTAAGAATTCAGGAAACTTCATAGACTTATTTAAATTTATATCTAAAAATGATCCTACATTATGGGATCCCATAAATCACATTGATAATAACTTGCACACCTTTATCAAAGCCATGATATTCAAAAAGAATTGATCCCAATCATGTCAAATACAATAACCAGTGAAGACATTGGTAGGATAAAAGAGGCAAAATATTATTCTTTTTTACTCGAATGCACTAGAGACTGCAGTAGAATTTAACAAATGCCAGTCATCTTTAGATATTGTAGTACATCAACTGGAAGTATAGAAGAAAACTTGATCTGATTTTTTGCTGTCACTGAAATGACTGGAGAATATTTGACCAATGCAAATTGGAGAACCAGAAAAAAATGACTTAGATATTCAGAACTGTCGTGGACAAGGATACGACAATGGTGCAAATATGGTAGGCATAAATAGTGGAATTAAAACTCTAATATTAAATATAAATCCCAAGCATTTTTTCACACCTTGTGGCTGTCATAGCTGGAATCTGTTATTGGTAAACGCAGCTAATTCGTCTGTGGCAACAAAAACATTTTTTGTTTTATTCAGAAGATTTTTTTTTTTGTTGCTATTTTCAAGTTTCAGCAAACGCTGGAAAATTATCAAAGAAAAATTAAAGCTTAGAAGTAAGCCTTTATCAGACACAAGGTGGGAAAGCAGATTATTATAAATTGATGATGTTGTTGAATGCATAGGAAACTTAAAAAACAAAACGGAACAATCCAAACAGTGATTACGATTCCGTTTTAAATTAAACGTCTAGTTTGGAATTTATCGTATCATTACATGTATGGTATGAGTTATTATGCGTGTCAATACCATAAGCAAATTATGGTAATGTACAAGCTCAATTTATGCATTACTCTTGAACATCTGCGTACATTTTGTAGCTGGATCAAAGAGTATCGACTAACTGGATTCGGAAGATACTTGTCTGACGCTCGTAAGTTTATCGAGTAAAGCAGTTATGATTTGCCAAAAGATTTAAAAAATAAAAGGGTAGCCACAAAGAAAAAGAATGTTTGATTATGATGGCGGTGATCAACCTATAGTCTGTCAAAAGCCGGTATGAAACAGACTTTTTTAATACCATGATTGATTCTGTGATAAGCAATATGGGTTCAAGATTTATATCTTTAAATCACTTTGAAAATTTTGTTTTTCTCTAAGACTTTAAGCAAGTTAAAAAATATTCCAAAAGAGCAAATACTGAAAAACTCTCAAGATTTACACACAGTCCTGCAAGTAAGTGAGAGTAGTGACTTCCAACCTTACGAATTATATGAAGAATTACAAAATATGATCCCAAATTCACCCAATACCATTACAGACATGAAACATCTGCTCCAATATGTCATAGAGAACAATTTGAAAGGAATTTTCTTAAATATTTACATTGTCTTTCCAATTTTGTTAACAATACATGTAAGTATACCGCTTCTGCTGAGACAAGCTTTACAAAATCAAAACTGATAAAAAAAATTTTTGTGAAATTCAATGGGTCAGGAATGACTTTCAGCTTTGGTAGTTTTATCTATTGAAGCAGATATAGCATCGAAGATATATAACGAACCAATCATTAAGGATTTCAGCAAAACTAAAAGTAGAAAATTTCCGTTTCTTTAATTCTTCCTTTTTTTTTCATTATTGTTGGATGTGCCAAAGTAATATGGTAAAAATTTTAGTTTTTCTTCATGAATAAAAATTGTTTTTTTATTTTAATAACCCTTTTTTTAATAAGAAAGAAAATAGAGGTATAGCTCACTAGAAAAGAAAATGAGCAATGTTTATAAGCATTGTAAATCCATAGGCAAAAATCACTTCTTTCCCCTATTTTTTTTTTCCAAATTGTAAGATTATTATTAAATTGAAAACTTTTAATTTCCCCAAATTCATATTGAATTTAAACATTATTAGATTAACTGTATTAGATATTTTCATAAAGCAACTTTCCCAAAAATCCTTTTTGAGACGCCTTTATTAAGCATCGATCCACAATGCGCTGCCAGTGCCACAATTAAATGAAAAAGGCTCTTTTTCAATGTGGTATTGTCAGCACCACTACGAATTTTTCTATCAGATGAAGGATGTTTGTAAAGAATGTCAACAAACATAAAAGAAAACCGAATGTCCATTTATGAACAATCGGGCAACACATTATACACTAACATTCTATTTTTCTAAGACTATGCTGTGTTATAGGGAAATCGGGACATGACTTTTCACAATATAACTATTCAAAATTCAGTATATTTATTCAATTTATTATAAGTTTTATTTTGAGAGATTTGTAAAAAGTTTTGTTTGATTGGATAGGACCATATATAGCCAGTGGCCGCCCCCTGGTTTAGACGCCCATGTGCGGTGCACACCTGCTAGGATTGGCCCTGCACACACACACTTAAGAATATATCTCAAAATATTTAAAGTAAATCCACATGTTATAGGTACTTTACATAAAGACAGTTAAAACATGATTCTATTTATTAAAAGATTTTAATGCAATTTCAATATAATTTATTCACATTAATATTAATTTGTGATCCAAGTATCACATACCTGTGCATTATATTAAGAATAACAGGGATATGTGCTCGTATTCTTTTTACAAACTGTCAAAATCTTTTATGTTTGTTGAAATGATTTGAAGTTGCATTTCATATCCTGCTTTTAATTTGTTTTAATATTTTATTTTTGTAGATTACATTGAGAAATAGTTTTCACTTAAATAAATTTTTCTGAATGGCATTCAAATGTTTAAAGCTGTGTCAGAAATCCTGTGTATTTTGCATGAATTTGCAGCCTAAATTAAATGTTTCCTATCCTTTATAACAGATTTTCTTTTTCACAAATGAAAAAAAGATGCATTTCCAAATAGGAAAATATTTAGTTCTGCCAAACATTGTACCAATGAGTATAAAATTATTTCGGGGAACCTCGGATAGTAAACAAAAGAATATCCCCATGTGTATAAGAAAAACATTACTACTCTTTTATTTTACTTAGATAAAAGTATAAAAAGAATTTAAAAAATACAGTGATATTATGCATAAGTAAAATTTTCAGTTTTAATGACTGGGATGAGCTTTATATATTTGTAGTTTATATATTTGTAGTTGAGCTTCAAACAGAATGTAAATTCATTTTGGATTCACATTGATAATTTTTTTATTGTGAACTCAAGGAACTCCTGGGTATGCCTCATGGAACTCCAGGATTCCATGAGACACAGTTTGAAGATCACTGTTATAAAAGAATAAAATAATTCATGTATTTTCATCATATACATAAATAAATTATAATTTAAAAAAACTAAAGAACACGCTTTTATACTGAATCAAACCAAAAAGTTAAAAAATTAATTCTTAATATAAGAATAAAATGATGAACCAGAAAATTAATGTCATTGGGGAAAAAGCGTGGGGTGTTCTATAAATATATCAATTGTTATAGTTTCTAACTTCTTTCAATTCTGAAATTGCACACCATGCTTTTACCCCAATGACATTAATTTTCTAGTTCATCATTTTATTCTTATATTAAGAATTATTTTTTTACTTTTTAGTTTGATTTAGTATAAAAGCGTGTTCTTGAGTTTTTTTAAATTATAATTTATTTTCCATTTTTAGTTCGATCTACAATAAAAGGGTGTTTTTTAGTTTTTTAAACTGTTATTTTTTCATTGTTGAATTTATCCTTGAGTTTAATATTTGGAGCCAGAATTACGTGGCTGCTGGAATAAGTCTTGCTCTTCAATGGATTTTAATTAAAGGGTCTGAAGTGTATTTATTCTCTCTGTTTACGGAGCCTCGGGTAAATCCCGTATCGTTATATTAGATTCCGTCTCAAAAGAACAGGTCAAACAAATAAAATGTGTGGCAAGAAGAAAAAAAGTTCGAATTAAAAAAAATTTAATGTACCCATGTTTTTATAACGGACTAAAAAGTATAAAAAATTCCTCCTTTTCGTTTTTTTCCTTTTTCCCCCACATTTTCATGCATTGTCATCCACTTCTGAGATATAGTCCAAATTTCATGTCTCTAGCTCATCGGAAAGTCACACAGTTTAAAATCAATTACAAATTTCCACCCAGACAGACATTAAAGAAAGCGAGTTAATAAAAACATGGAACTATTAAGTGTCAATCGTATTCTCACCTTTTAAACATATTGCTATAATATTAATTCGTATCATCACTTCTAAACATATTGCTTTGTAAAAATAAAAAATATTTAGCAGTTAGAACAAAAATTATTTTTTTCACATCACAAGCCTATTTTTTTTTTTCATTTTCAGAAAAATGTTTATACTATAGTAAGAAATTTATAACACACACCCACTCTCCACTTTCTCACATACAGAACACTTTGTTTTGTTTTATTTTTATAAACCACAAGTGTATTAATTAAAAACACTCGCTGTAGGGTTACACGTTTTTCTTTTAGTCGCTAAATCTGGAATTAGTCGCCAAATCTGAAAATGGTATATCGGATTATTCGCCAAATCTGAACATTGTAATTGCAATAAGTTGCTAAATCTGGAAGTGATATATTTAATTGTCGCAAATCTGATTATCGTGATTCCTGACGATCCTGATGAGGACAATGGAACAAAATTATGAAATTATTGTATTGTCATCGAGCCTTGACAAGTGTACAAAATTTCGAATTAATCTGACTTTTTTAAGTGGGTGAAAATCCGTTTTTAAGTGAGTTCCAAGATTCCGTTACATGCAAGTGAAACTTATAAAAGCGTGTTAAAATGGGAAAAAATGCTGAAACACAGCATTTTCTCATTTTTTAAAAATCTTTTGCATAATTAGTAGTAAAGGTGAAGAGAAAATATATACTACATGCGCAGAAAGGCAAACAACATTTTACATATTACATTGCATGTTTATTTTAAACAAGGTCTAAAATTATATTTCAGTACCAATAATAATTTAATACATTCACTTACTAGAAATACATATATTTGTATTTTTCTTTTTTCAGCAACTAAATAAAGTTTTACAATCCTAGAAATTGATTTAATAAACACATACAGAGATCATTAGAATTTTACAATCAAGATCAATGAAAACATAGTTTAAAATCAAATTATGATGAAGACTATTAATTTTTATTTCAGATATGCTTTTAAATTTGGATTTATTAATGGGTTTTAGACTTTTGAAAATCAATAAATAACTCATTTAAATATTATAAGTTACTATTTTATGTGAGGCAATCACTGATTAGACGAATTTAAGATCACAATTTGCACAAAACATGTTTATTTTAAAGTTGCATTCTTTTTCTAAATAAGTCAGCTGCAAGCTTGTGTTGTGTTAATAGTATGTTTTTAATTTTCATTGAATTATTTTACACAGCAATAAAAAAATTGGAAATTTAGATCATTTTTAAATATGAGCACCTTCGTGGGAAAACGCAGTACAAACCACTAGTGAAAAGACAGTACGCTTTTCATTTGCAAAATAGCATTTAATAAATTTAACCAGTACTTAAGCATTATCGCAACCTATTGGCAAACATTGCATGAAATGAAACACATGATTACCAATTTAAGATATACAACACATGCGAAATTGGGGTCACTAACTCGGTGAGTTATCTTGAACATTGACGATTGTTTCAATAATACATAAGTACCATTTAGCCTTTACAATCAAACTCACAAAAGACTTGAATCAAAGGTAAGAAAACTAAATTATAACAGAGTGAAATTCAAATCAAAGTGCCAGTGAATTAACATTAGTCACATATTGCCCAGTTATGAGTCAGCGCCATCCTCTGAAGATTTCTTCATAATGACTCCTGATTGATCTCTGATCTCCAGTTCTTTTCATTAACTGAGAGAAAACCAGATTCCACCAAATCAACCCGTCACCTTCTGGTTCCAGTCACACATTCAAGAGTCACATGGGCCATCTACAGTTCATACTATTTATCTTAATGTATTTAATAATGTCAGATTGTTTGCGTATCCTGTATAGTTCAAAATTTAATCTCCTTCTACAATTACTGTTCTCATTTATACCATCAAGTATAATCCATTGAAACTTCCTTTAAAAAATTACAATTCTGTTTTTTTCCATTTATGTCATTGTTCAAGTTTCAGATGCAAATGTTAAGACAGGTCTGAGTAGAGTTGAACTACCGTAATTTTGCGCGTATAGTCCGTGGACTATCTGTGTTTAAAATGCGAATTTTTGAAGCTGCATACTATCCACCAGTGCGGATAATACGCTGGTTGCTCACGGTTAAAATCGTCGAAATTTTAAAAAAAAACGTTGTTGTGAACTGCGATGATCAAATATAAAAAAAGCACGAGATTCCAAGAAAACATTCATATGTATCGATAATAAACCATAGAGCATAGTGCAGAACGAATGAGTAGTATCAATAACAACTGGTCAAGAAAAGACCAATTTCACAGTGATGCTCGCCTGCTGTGCTGACGGCACAAAGTTGAAGCCGCTCTTAATCTTTAAGAGAAAAACAATTCCCAAGGAATATCTTCCTCGAAGCGTCGTAATACGGTGCAATGAAAAGGGTTGGTGCAATGAGGACATTATGCTCGATTGGTTTCAAGAAATTTGGAAGAAGAGAGAAGGTGCCTTTTTCAATTCCAAAGGAGTACTAATTATGGATTCCATGAGGACACACATAAAAGACAGTGTAAAGGCGGAAGCTAAAAAAAAACATTGGTACTGAACTTAGCATTATTCCAGGAGGTTTAACAAAAATCCTGCAACCCCTGGATATTAGCGTGAACAGAAGTTTCAAGTCCCACGTACGTGCTTGCTGGGAGAACTGGATGTCAGAAGGTTTACATACTTGTACAAAAGGAGGAAATATGAGATGCGCTTCATACACTGAAGTTGCCGAATGTGTCGATAAATCCTGGAAAAGTGTGTTAAAGTGTCCACCATCTGATCAGGATTTATAAAAGGCGGGATTGTTAGTGAAAGCGAGGAAATCACTGACAGTGAAGAAAGTGATGCTGAAAATGAACTTTCGGACACTCTTCCCGAAAATATATTAGAACTGTTTAATTCTGATACCGATGAATCGGACTTTGAAGGTTTTCATTAATGTAGTAGAATGTGTGATTAATTAATATATTAATTAGTAAGAACTTTTTTTTATTTAGCATTTTATTTCTGAAGGTATATTAGTAAGGAAGTACTTTTTTCTATTTATACTTAGTTCTTTGTTTCTAAAATACATTAATATTGCCGTATTAAAATAACGTAATTTCGGACGTATAGTCCGTGGACTATCTGACGATTTTTGAAATTCTTTTTATATAAAATTGTGTCTGCAGACCATACGATGGTGCGGACTATACGTGCGAAATTACGGTAAGAAAAGTATTTTGACTAAAAAATTAATAGTCCCTAAAATTTAAAACTTTTCTTAAGCTGAAATAATATTTTATATTTAATAAAGTATGGAATAAAAGATACCAGTTCAAATTAAAAAATATATAATGCATTACATAAAGTTATATCATATGTTTGAAATAAAAAGAAATATATATTAATATAGATCTTTCAGTACTTCTATAAACACTAAACTCAATACTGAGTTTTGAATCCCTAATATTGCAAAGTTAAAGGATTTAAAGTTGAATAATCATTTAAACTAGATTTAAGAGAAAAATTCAACACGTAATTTAAAAACTTACTTTAACCACATGACCAATTCCTTCTCTAAGAACATAATTAAATGAGGCAACATGAGCAATGCTAGCTTCCTGTAAGACCTAGAATCAAACAAACATATCTCACAAATTTATTTTACAATTCATTATCATAATAGCAGTAAAAAGGATGAATTCAATTAGATATTTCATTTTAACAATGTTTCCTCAATACGGATTTTGTGAATAAAAGCTGATAAAAAGCTGACTTAAGTATTACACTGTTGACCCATTTGTCAAATAAAAAGTTGCAAAATGCTGTGATACTGGAAAACTGTTTCAATGCATGCATAAGCACAACAATCTTGTTTGCTCTTAAAGTGACAGCATTTAGTAACGTCTTTTGGTTATGTTTTTTAGGCAAAATTAGTCGACTGCATAAAAAAATGCAAGTACCCCAAAAATTTTGGCATATTTCAACAACTGAGTTGTACAGTTATTCCATAAAAGTTACAACTGGAAATAACACAGATAAATTCCAAATTGTAGTTGGTATTAAATTCTATCAAACTTTAAAAAAAAAGTTTTCCCTTTCTATAAAATTCTATTATCCCAAGATAACTATGGAGTTCTCCCTCCTACAAGCCCAATTTCTGTTTTGTACTGGACTGCAAGATGCCTTATGTTCGAGAGGATGTTGTGATGGGCATAATTTTAAAAAAAAAGTATTTTATCATTATAATAACAATAGCCAAAGTACTCTCTCTTTTCCCATAATAAAAAGCATAAATTTATACCTAACAATTTTAACATATAAAACAAAATTCCTCAAATACACAGTTAAATACCATCATTTGAAAATGATTCCCATCAAACTTAATCCTAAATCACCAAAAAAATTTGGGGTGAAAAATTGCAATTGAAGTAAAAAATATACATATTACGTCTAAATGTATGAAATTTTTTTGCTGTATTTTTATTAGATTTAAAATGTGTTTTTGATTCTATACTAAATTCTCAACAGTTTAATATGACCCCTGTATTTTAAATAAGATTTTTAATAACCAATAACCCTAAGCTTCTCTAAAAAAAAAATAGGCACAGCAGATGAAAAAAGAAAAAGAAAATTGTCCAGCAGTGATCAAAATAGAAAACGAAAGGGGGGCGGGGATTTTACTTGAGATAGTTTTTCATTCTGAAAAAAAATGGCTAATAAAAAAACTTTAAAATATTTTTTTTATTAATAGGGCATAAATAGCATAAAGGATGCTATTACTAAACTAAAAAGCATAAAGAATGATACTCTAAATCCGAGGTTCCCATACTTTTTTTGTCTCATAGACCCCTTGCCATGTTTTTCGGTTTGAGGTAGACCCCTGCTTAAGTAATATTAAATTTTTGGCAAATTTATTAACTTAAATGTGTTTATGACAGCTGGTACAAAGCTACTTACTTTAAAAGATTTAAATATTTAACTGTAGTGAAGTTGGAAAACAGTGAAACTTAAGAAACACATGTTAATTAATTTAAAATTTAAGTGAAGCATAAAATAACTGATTAAAAAACAAATGTTTATAATGATAGGGATGAATCTGGTGCTTCAATAACAAATTTTCAACATTTGTCATCATATTTGTCAGGTTTAATCCTAAATATCCTCAGTTAGTAGTGTCCAGCCGACAACCGCACTGAAGCTCTTTCTCTAGGAAAAGCAATTAAAAACTTTCTCCAATACTGTATAATTCGGGATAAATATGACAGGCTCTTGAAAGCCAAAATTGCTGATATCAGTTTCTAAACTTTACTTAAATATCCCCCCCCCCCATTGCTTCCTATTCCGATCAGTTATTACCTCTTGTAATATAACATTTTTTTTTTCAATGTGACCATAGGAATTCATTGCTTTTTATGGTAATTGCCAAGTAAATGCATTCTCAAACCTAGTTTCAAAATCTGAATAAAGAGAATTTAAATTTGGAACGTAGGTTAAAACATTATTTTCCTGGTAGATTGTCTGTGACCAATTGAGAAACAAGGAAAATTCTTTACATCTAATATTATGCTTCTTTATCTTAATTCTGGCCAGAAATGTTGAAATGGTGGTTTTAGTTTCAACAAAATTTATGCTGTCGAATAACTGGAAATTAGCCTCATTAAATATAGTAAATGAATGTGTTAAATAGGTAAAATCTGATTTTCATTTGGTTAAATTTTCTTTTAAAATTAAAATCACGATCTGGTTTAATGAGAACAACTGTCGTAGACCTCCATTTACACCTCATGGACTCCCAAATTATTTTCTTGCTGTCGTGGACCCCTTGCAGATCGTCATAGACCCCTGGGGGTCTAAATAGACCACTTTGGGAACCACTGTTCTAGACCCACCCCAAATTTAGGTAGTGAAATCAACAAATGAGTAATAAAAAAGCAAGAAATTTTTAAATGATACAAGAAAACAAGACAAGGTACATGTGTAACAGTCCACCCAACTGTTACAAAACCATCACTAAATGCTATAGTATTCTTTAGTCAATGATCAAAAAATTTTCTCCAACATAACTGTTCAAAAGTTAGACAAAATCTTAGTGCAAATTTTTCAGAATGTTCTGATTAACAATACAAGTGTACTGATTTAAAAATCCACATCTTGACTTCCTACAATATTTAACTCAAGCAAATAGAATATGCAATATCACAATAAGAAAACCAGGCACTTATCGGTTACACTGGCCAAGAGTTGGATATTACTTTTCTAAACATGTGTGATATTATCCAAAATAAGATACATTCATTATACCAGTGGTTTTTCCAAAGCTTTTGACATATGGGTACCCCTTCAATAATTTTGGTAATACTGAGTACCCCTCATGGATGTATTTTAATAGCAATCAAAATATATAGATTTTTTCTTTTCTACACACAAAATAATAAAGAAAGACATAAAATTATTCATAATAAAGTATAAATAAAAGTTATATTATAAATAACATTTAATTGGAGAAGAATGAAATTGTTTGTGATGAGATGACAAATCATCATAATTTGGTTCCATGGTTGTTACTTTTAATATGAGATGCAGTTCCATGTCCAATAGTCTGTTCATATTTGATGTGTAACATCTTTACTCTCGGTTGTTGGATATTTGTTGGAGTGATTTCGTGAAAAGGGATGGAAATGCGTAACAGGAAGTCGGGGGAAGCGCACGCTGTTTGATTTGACCAATTCAGCACCTTGGGGTGTCTCTTCACTAGCCTCGTCTCAGGGTCCAACTGTAGTAGCAATTAAGATGCCCGCCAAATGCACATACCAGCAAGTCTTATTAGACTTCATCCAGAATAAACTTGTGATTCTTATGCCCAAATGTTAAAGTCTCAGGGCTCGTTGTGTGTGAAATCTGAGGATATATTTATATATACGTAAATTATATATTAACAATTATATTTCTTGTTAAGCGTCTGACAAAGCTCATCATTCTTTAAAAAAATAGAAGTAATATGGAATTATTTGAATAAATATTTAAGTGCTTATCATTTTCATACTTTGAGGTTAATTCCTGTCGCTGTCAATATAGTATTTTTAATTGTGATTAAAAAAGATTTCTCGATAAAAAAAACTAACTAAATAAGTAAACGAGTATTTTTGATTTTCTCTAATATTTCTAATTTTTAAGCATGCGCTTGACGGTGTTTCTTCGCTACCCTCATCTGGGGGTCCAACTGTAGTAGCAATTAAGACGACCGCCTACCACACATACCAGCAAGTCTTGTCAATTTGGTGGTCGCATAATTTCTCCAAATCAAACAGTTAAAAAAAATTAAAGATTTCCTGCATTTTGTACTTTTACCGTATACCGAAGGTGGTTCTGCTCTTTTTTTAAAAAAACTATCACTTGCTTCTCATGATTTTGAGTGGTGATTTTAACGTTAACTTCAGTTTGCCAGAAGCTGAGCCGCTCATAGCTTTTCTGAAAGATGAACTCAAGCTCGAAATGAACACTAATCGAAATGTTTCGACAACTAACAGTGCTACTGTTATTGATGCCGTTTTTCAACGATTTTTAAATACTTTGAAATCACAAGTTTTTATGTCATACTTTAGTTTTGATAAATCTATTGTCTCCGCTCTTCCCCAAATTAAACAATAATAAATATTTTTGATAAAAAACTGCATTACTCCTTGTGTTAATTAAATAAAATGTTCATTAAAGATATAATTATCCGATAAAAAATTATTTCTAGTCATAACCGATTCATTTCTTCAGGATTAAAGTCACTACTGCATATTTACAATTATAACAAGTCAGATGTTACACATCATATGCGACTACTGTAAGACTCGTTTATTTTTTTCCCCCTACTTTATATCGACAAATGCTAAAAAAGCAACTTTACATAAATATGAAGTTGGAAAAGGCAAGATGCATTTCAGGACTTTTTCTGTTAAAATGAGATACACAAGTTGCATTTGTAACCAGAATGATGTTAAAGAACATTCCTTATATTTATTTATCAAGAATCCCTCAGAAGCCAATTCCAACAATTTCTTTTCTTCCACATGAAACAAACCTTCTGGCAAGGATGTAGTATTAATGCTAAACAGATATCTTATCGGTACAATATTTTTATTTAAATCAGGAAAATAGTTTTTCAAGCCCACTTGCAAACTCTCCAAATTCTGTATAGTGCATTTCAGAATATCAGCATCAATTTTAGTAGTTGAACTGTAATAAACTCATGAGAAGAGGGAAACAATTATCCTACTACATTACCAACTCTCTTTAACCATAAATTTAGTTTTGAGATGGCAGCGTACACTTTATCTTGAACATAAAACACAATGAAATTTCTTTACCTTGTAATAAGTTGAGGAAATTTAAAACAAGGAATATATCTGCCAGGTATGCTAGTTTACAAAGCCATTTCCAGTCATGTAAACAATTTCTCAACTCAAACTTAATAATTAAGAACACATTGCAATTCATGTCTAAGTTCAAACAGTTGATTAAGAATTTTCCCTCGAGGTAGCCAACGAACATTGGTATGAAAAAGAAGCTGGGTATGACTACTTCCCATTTCTTCACATATTTGCAAAAAATGTCATGCATTAAAAAAGTATTGTTTTTCAATGTAGTTAACAATTTTCATGTTTTCATCCAGAATTTTCTGTAGATCAGTGCGCATCTCTTGTGTTGCCAAAGCCTCTCAGTGTATACAACATGCGTATAAGACAATTGGGACAACATTTTGAATTCTTGCAATGAGTCCTTTATCAAGACTATCTTGACTTGACTTGTGAGAATGTAGAATTCGGCACACTAAGCATGGTGCAGTGCATATCTCTACCAAACTCTGCTTCAATGCATACCTCCAGCAAACTCTTCATGTATCCCTGGGGGTACACATACAACATTTTGGGAAACACTGCATTATACAAACCCAATGACAGAACAGAATATAAAGTTTTCAGAGCATTGCTGTGTTTGGCTAAATCACACCAGATAAGATGTCACCTGACATCTCAATAAAATGCACTTAAATTAATTGTATTTTCAATTTCAAATAAAAAACATTAGTTGCATTATCCTGATTTTGAAGAATGTACTTTAAAACCATCTTTTGAATTTCAATCATTTCTTAATGATACATTTTTTTAAAAAAATTATTCAGGAGAGAACTCAAGCTACTTTTAACTCAAAAGGAGTGGAAATTGGTAGCTGATAGAAATCTAATATTATACTTTATGGACACATTAAACAGTTTGTTGAAAATTTTGTAGTAAGCTTCATGCAAGTTTTAATACTTTATTTCAGAAGTTTATAAAATTATATACTAACTACTACGGAAAAAATAAATAGTAAAATTTAAAATTATTCACCTTTTCTTGTTTATTTTTAGGAATACCGAAATAAGGTGTTTGAAAACCTCGAAGACTAGGCATGACACAAATTAAGAAACAATTTCATATATCTAATCCAGAGTCAACTTTCAAAACAAGATTCGCAGTTGACGCACGTGGATATCCAGAAAATGCCGCTAAGGCCTGGAGCACTAAAAATCAACAAAATTCAACAAGAAACATACGCCTATCGACAGAAAACTATTAAGGGAATGGGGATTTTTGAGTAAGGGAAAAAGGGATTTGGACCGAAAGAATCCCAGATCAACACTCAATCGGAAGGAGGAATGGATCGGGACAGCACAAATGCAAAATATAGTTGTTTTTTTTTGAAGACAATGCTAGAGTGCCATCGATAGTGACAGATAAAAGGAACAAACAAGGCCGGACAAATAATGCGCGATTTCGTTGGCAGCACCTATTCCTATAATCTACAAACAAGGATGGGTTACTTTGATATTTTGGGCCTCTTTTTGAAAATAGCCAAGTTCATCGTTGGCTTAATTGAACCTACTAAAATCATTCTTACTATAGCGCTCGTGCTGAAAGGTTCGTATATAAAATTCTAGCGGGGAGATTTATTAATTAGGTATTTTATAACTTTGAATTATAATGTTTGATTGTTACATTTTTTTGCAGTTTTTATATTGTATCAATTTCCTGTTAAGTTTTCCATCATTTTAACATATTTGCTGATTTATGGAATTTCTAACTTATGTGAACAACTAAAAACTTTGATTCATAATTTTGAATTATTATTATTTTACTCTTTTTATATTGTATTTTTATTTTATTTTGTGCTTTGATTTGATGTAATTAACATTTTCCGTTCATCGACTTTCTAGCTTCTGCCGTGTAAAAGCTCGATTCTCCGATCACGTGAATGTAAAAATTTTATGCTTTGATTATTTATAATGTTTTAATAATACGTTTTAAAATTTCCAGGTATTTACCATTGTAGTAGATTCATTATTTTTTTAGTTCCTGCTGGGTGATTGCCCCCTTGGCGGATCTCGTGAGTGTAAAACTTTTTCTTGTCGTTAAATCGAAAGTTCTATTGATTGTTATGAAAAATTAGCGTAAATATATGAGGTAAATTGTTTGGCTAAATTTTTAAATGATTGTGAGAATAATAATAGAAAATATAAATTTTCTGGAGGTGTTCTTGTAAAAGAAGGGTGCCCTGCTAGGATCCAACCAAAGGTAATAACACTATTCTTAATAAGAAAATACATTTATTTAATTAAAGTAAGAAAAAAATCATTATTGGAATGTATTATCTATTGCAAAAAATTTTATACGAATCACATGTAAAGATCTACACAATATGTTGAGATTTAACTTTCCCTTAACCTTTTCCATATCATGAGTGAAATTGTAGATTTAGATATTTAACACATTTGCTAACATGTGAAGCTTCCTAGACATATAAAAGAAAAACTAGTTGTATAGAAATATCAAAGATTCTATATTCCAATTATTAATGGAATATCTCTCTCTCTCTTGGTAGAATCACTCTTTATAAAGACTTTTAAGGGATCAGTATAATATATTTTTCAAAGTATAATCAAGCATTTCAACTGGTTTATAAAACTTCTATAGAGTTCATTAAAGCTAATCTTGAAGTGGGTATTGAAAAATCTTCAGTATTAGAATATGTATTCGGTTAATAGAAGTTTAATTGTACTTGACTAATAAGGAATGCTTTACTCTGTTGCTCATATTATTATTAATAAATTAAATACAGGAAATATGTATTGTGTTTCAACATTCTGAGAGAAAGGGTGCCCAGTTAAAAATTAATTGCATTACGCCTTCAATGCACTTGGAAGAAATGATTAAATGATCTTGTTTTCCAATTTTGAAATGCGAAGGGAAATTTCTCTAGTAGCTCATTTGGAAGGAATAAGTTCAATCAGATGTAAACAAATAATGGAAAATTTTAAAATTGCATCGACTGATAAAAAGCCTGCTTTCAATAAATATTTTGATGATATTTATTGTAATTCAGCCTACTAATAGTATAAGTCACATCATCTACTTCTGCATGCCAATACTGATAAAAATATATATTGTTAATCTATATTCACAATACATGAATGTCCAATTATTTTAAAATGAAAATTTAACTGTCAAGCAGATAGTTTGTTGAAAATACAGCATGACACATATTTAGCACATTATAGAATTTTAAATGGTACTCTCCCCAGTTTATATCCTCACAACCTATTTCCATTTCAAAATGAATTGAAGATTCCTGACAGATATTTATGACCAGGCAACAAATTCTTGGTTTGTAAAATCGCGGACTAATGGAGATGTATTTTATGTTGTTAAAAAGATTATGGTAGCATTTCAGAAAGAGGCTATGTGTGTGTGTGATCAATGCCATTACAGGTGTGTAAAATTATCATGTTCGGCTTGGTATACATGTGAATGCTCAGATAATCATGCACCATGTAAACATATTAAGTTCATTCTTAAATTGTTTGAGAGATTCCATGTTGTTGAAAATGTTGAATATACTTCTTTCCATATCTCAGATAGAAAGTGTGGTATGGGGTCTTCCGCCAAAGAAATATGTAATGACATAAGAAAAACCAGGAGACTGAACTTCTACTTGTAGTATTAAATTGTTTATTGCAAGGTAAAATAGTTCAGGAACAATTGTCTCAACATGCAATTCAGTAAAAGAAAGGTAAAAAGTAATTACTAAAGAATTATTTACCTGATCCTCTTGTACCTACCTCCCAATCAGCATTTAAACTAGCAGTAAATATTTAAGCCAACTATTGGGGATATAAAAAGGAAAGCTCTGAAATGTTCTTTTTTTAGTTGTCAAGAAAGAAAACATTCAAGCTCAGGCAAGTCAGCATTACTCAATTCAAAAGCTATTTGCAAAAAAAAAACTTAACTGTATCTTTAACACCTGATATATGCTTGTAGTGGAGTTGTTTTATGTTTTCCAAGACATTTAGCTATGTTTTTATGGGGTAAAGTTGTTGTATATTTTTATATCAGATGAGGAGGTAAGTAATTATCAAAAATGACCAAATTTTTGTCACAAATGGCTTTATGACAGTATATTAGAAGTATATAATTTAAAAATCATGCAGGATAGAGATTCCATTGCAGTTGAATGTTACCACACAAATTTTGGAAAGTGATGGGAATATGGTAATTTTTTATATCATTCATTCTTAATAAAATTTTAGGCAAAAAAATTGATTTATACTTTTGGAACATACGAATTTAGAAATTACATGTATACTTTTTGCAGGTAAGTGTTTAATATAAAATATATAGAATCGGGTGATGTTAATGCTTGCTATCAATACAAGCAAAACTATATACTAAAGTAAGTAATATGTTTTAACTTATGTGTAAATAATTCTTAATAATAAATTATTCATCATTTTGATAATATTTGTGCTGTTTGTTATACAGGAATAGACCTTGAAAATCTGCCTTGCCTATATAGAAACAGGTATTTCATCCATATGTTACATTTCATGGGTGATGAGGAAAGTGGTACTGAAAGTAATGATATAATGTGATTGTCTTTTTTATGGTATAGATGTACTAATAAGGATTTATTTATTTTTTTGTCCAGTAATGGACCAGTTTTTGATATACTATTTGTTTTATAAATACTTTAAATAGTTTTAGTTTTTCAGGTTGCTTTATATGTGTTCTGTGTATCAACCAGATGAATGAAGTAAATATTCTTACATCTCTGAAAGTCTTGAATGACTTTTTGATCTTAAAAAGTGCTAGATGGAATTTTCAGCTGTGGTGACATATACATTATAATTGCATCACAGTTGTGAAAGACTTTCTAAAGCATTAAAGATTGTGTAATGTAATTAATTATATATATATATAGTAAGTAATATTTATATGATGGGAAATGCAATACAAGTTAATATTTTATTTAGTTTTAAAAGCAATCAATTGTCTACTTTTTTTAAGACTGTCAACAATATTAGTTACACAACACTTTTTAATACAGTAGGTATAATCCAAAACCATTTGAAAAATACAATGGTTTGTGCAGTAAAGTAGCTTAAAGAGTGGTGCATTCCATCTTATGTCAAAGCGGTACAAGTAATAAATTTTTCTTAAATCGAAAAACCTTGTATAGTTGATTTTTCATAATTTTTACAAGTTCCATAAGTAAACAATCATTAGCTGCATAGTTATTTATATTAAAATTTTAACATTTACATGCAACATAAATACATTTAAGAAAAAAAAACGTTTAACAGTACATGTTTTGTAAAGAAAATTAGGAAACTGTATTTCTTTTTTTTAAAAAAAGGTATAAAGTATTCATTCAGTTTTGAAATCCTAGAAATATTATGTAAGTCAATTATTTCTTTGCTACTTTCCATAATAAATGATTCTGTTGTAGCTAAGTTCATCAAAATCGTTTCCTTCAACCACATAAGTTATACTAGAATCCTAAGAGGGTTTTCAGATAAAAATATAACTTAGTTCTTCGTTTTGCTAGTTATTTTTGTAATGCTTGATACTCAGCTTAACAAATATTAATTTTTTTAAAATACTATTAAAACTTCAATATTTTCGCGATTTATACTTTTGTATTACTATTTAAAAAAATTTCCAGATGTGCTAACTTTTGAAGACTTTCAGAAATATATAAAACTTTCAGCTAATTGATGAATTGAGCCTTCACATAACAAATAGCGATCTTACATCGATAGATTAAATCAGTCGCATTAAAATAGAAAGATAGCTTTTTATTGAACCTCGTAAAAAAGTTTGTTAATGTCTGTCTCAATTGCTACTATTACTTATTCAAAACTTGCATAAAGACTTCTATTTTTCTTTGGTGATCTTTTTGAGAATCACATCGTTCTGATTTTTAAAAAAAATGTATTAAAATAATTTTATATTATTATACTAATATTTTATTTTAGTAAAATGGTGAAATTCCGTAGAACTATTAATCTTGGAAGGGTTTTATTTGAAATGTAAGAAGATATTGCTGCAAAATAAAAGATTCGCAATAATATACTTTAGTATTCTAATGATATATTTCAATTATTGTGAGATGAATGAAAGAAATGCATTTATTAATTTCAGTAATGAAACATGTAAAACGAAATACAAAACAGGGTCGGATGTGTGTAACAAGACAAAATTTGCTTGATAGTAAATTGAGAGAAACTCAGGAACGATCACAACAATCTCATATTAGAAAGATTTGTCTGATGATTATAAAAAAGAATTCAAACAACACCTTATTTATTATAAATTTTCGATAAATATCTCCGAAGTTTCGGGTTTTTTTTTAATATCTAACTATTGGATTCAGTTTATTGATCAGCAATAAAATAAAGAAATGTTTAAAAAATTTGCTTAGTATAAAAAATGCATAAAATAACAATTGAATACTATGAAATTAGAAACCTGTGTTGCTCCATGACCCAATCGATCAATTTAAAACATTGTCAGCATATATATATACCTGATAAGATTTGGGCTAAAAAAACAAATTAAAAACTTCCTTACTGAGATCACTATGTACCCTAAGCTTAACATTTATAAAAACAAAATATAGACCTTTATAAATCGTTTCTAGGTTTAAAAAGAAAGAAGGGGAGAAAAAACATTGTTTTAGCGAAATGATTTTATGTTCATTGCAACAATAAAATTAATTATTTGTTAGAATTTTTTCGATAAATATCCGAAGTTTCTCGGTACTTTTGGCTTCCTAATCATTAAATTAAATTCTTCAATTAACAATAAAATAAAAAGATATTTATTAAATATGCTCAATTATATAAAAAACAACGCATAAAATAACCATTGAATACCATGAAATTAGGAACCTGTGTTGCTTCAAGATCTAATCATTCAATTTTAAATACTGTTAACTATACACTCTTAAGGCGATATGGTACCATCTTCACAATTTTTTTTTTACTTTTAATATTTGGTTTTAATTGCATTTTATAAAGGTTACTATTTAATAATAATTCCATTGCAAAATGTTTGTAAAATTTAAATTTTTTTACCTTTTTTAAGCATTTTTTAAATATTTTCAAAAAAATTTTCCAAGTGTCTTATAATATACTACATAAAACTGTGCATGGGTTTTTTTTTCTGCTGCTGCTCTTTAATTTTTTATTAATTTTTTTATAGTTAAACTTCCAAAAATTCCCAAAAAAACATTAATTTTGATTTTGAAATTTTTTAGAAAAAGTACTAAACACACACATGTTAGAGCTAATCCTATGCACAGTTTTACAAAACATACATTTCAGAACATGTATAAAAAATTTCAAACCCATACTTCAATTACCAAAAAGGCCTTAGGGTTTTGAATAACAGTATATGTACAAAAATTCAACATGGAGAAATATGAGTTTGAAGTTTTCATTCCATGAATAGCATGATATAATATTCATCGAATAGTCTGAAACTTTTATGAAATGTTAATTAGCTTATTTAAAACTACTTACCATAAAAAAATTGTACAATTGTAGAACAATTAAACAGTATACTGCCGTAATAAATATATAGAAAAAACGAATGAAAGATCAATATTTCATAAAACTTTATCTTAATAATTATTAAAAAAAAAATACACACACTTCAGAGCTAATGCACAACATGTACAAAAGATGTTTATGCCTTTATTTTTTATTTCCATGATTTTAAAAGCCTTCGCATGTTAAATATTGTACACGAATAAAAGCAAAATCAAATAATTTATAGATAAAATACATCAAAATCTAAGAACTGTATATGTGCATTTGTTTAAATAAATATCTTAAAATATTTTAATAAAAGTGTTGAATCTCGCACACATGGGATATATATATATCACCAAAAACAAATATATAAAAATGGGGGAGTTTTTCTATTCTTGCGAATTAGATTTTTAATTACCCGAGTTATCAAAATGAGATTTAGTATTTGTGCTTTGGGAGTATCCGTTTGGAAGTTTTAATTTCATTCATAATAATATCATAAAAAGCACGCACACCTTTTAAATCTTGACCAAATCATTTGATCTTCCCAGTAAATAATTCACAAACTAGAATTTTTGCATGAATTGCACAATTCTTTCTTAAAATGATTTATTACTGCTTGTATAATGTCAATCTCATTGAAGCGTATTAGAAAAATAATTAATTCATTTTTTATCAGGCTCTTTTCTAGCAGATAATCTGAAATGTAGGCGGGGTAGTTGCTGTTTAGCGTCAAACATTGCTCCATTACTTTATGAAAAATGCAGGTAAAGCTTTGAAATTTTGCAGGCATATTTATAAAGATTCGGGGTATCAAATAAGCCAATAAAATTTTTTTGACAGTTCAATGATTTTTTGTGTACCATATCACCTTAATAAATTTCGGGAAGAAAAGAAAAATGCTTGAGGCAATTATAAGCGCAAAATACAAACATTAACAAATCGTTTCGAGGATTAAAATATATTTATTTTTACGTATATATGTTTAGTTAATTGATGTTATTTTCATTGCAGCAATGTACGATTAATAATAATTGGATTATTCCAAATGAGATATAATGGATAAATATTTTTACTCGTCAAACTCAAAACTAAATCGCCAAAATCATAAAAGTACGTTGAACTTTCAAGATACAGCTGTGGAAGCAGTTCAGTTATTTGGTTATCTTTCAGCAATGAATTATTTGCTGACAATCCCTGATTTTGGGATACGTACGGTTCCAGATGTTTCGAGGGAGTGGTCTTCATGTAAAGGTTTTAGAAAAAGCAGTTTTGTAAGTTTGACACAATGAGAAAAATGTTGTGTTAAAGCTTGAGCGTAGAATCAAGGCGATCTTGAATGACTGTGCCGCGAAACCTTCCATAAACACTTCTGTCATTCTATATGTGTTAGTTGTTAAACACAGATTTATATTTGTACTGAAGACATCAGTATTTGCTTCGTCATTTAATTATTCACCAAAATGATTGAAGATAAAAAATTTCTTACACATTATAAATATTTTAAATATAGTGATATCACATTTAAAATCAGATCCATCATAAAATAATTTGAATCAAATATTATTCGAAATAAGCTTGCAATTACAAAGAAATGCAAAGGAATTCAATCAAAAAAGTTCTGTATAAAATCTACATAGTATAATTTGAAAAGTATTTCTTCATATTTTCCTCGCGTTCGCATAAAATTGAATAACGAAGAAAAAAAAAATGTGCTTGAATCTTTGCTATAAAATTAATGTGTAACATTATTGCAATGAAAACATTTTTACTTGTGATAAATGTTGAGTAAATTTATTTGAAAATATATCACTATATTTTTTTACTTATAATTGCACGGAAAACTTTTTTAATAAAAATGCAATTAGTTATTTAACGTATTGTTAATGTTCGAGATTTGAAACACTAGCAAGTATTAAATTATTCGAAAAATGGAACTACTAAATAATTCAAATGGTACCTAGTAATGAGATATGCACAATACTATTTCGAAGTTCTGAAAAGACATAACTATTTTGCTCGAAGGAATAACTATCAAAAATGCTAAAAATTATAAAGTACAGACACAGGGGGGGGGGGGAATTCAAACAAATACAATGATATAAAATTTTTCATGAAAATAGCTCACACATACCTTAGCTGTTAATATTTTTGTTTTTAATGAGTTTTTCTTTCTTTCTTTTTAGATAAGTTTCTAAAAACAGGTATATTTCCGAATATATCAAAAGAAAAATTTAAGACAGATGGTAGAAAATTATTCATAATTTCAAAAGAAATAAGCTGTATGTTTCAGAGAAAGTACAAAAAATCTTTTTAGAGATAATTGAGTATTGTTGCATAGTTGCGATTTATTATAATAAATTACACAGAGAAACAAATTTGCTAATTATGGATGAATAGCACATAAACATTTCGGTATATTATATTTTCAAATGCTCATATGTGAGGAGTTTTTTTTTTTTTCATCCGTAGTTTTTATAATATTTTCTAAGATAATAGAGCTTTTTCCAAAAAACAGAGTATATTTTATTTTATGAAGAATAAGATTTACATGTTTCGTATATTATTCATCTGATGCAGTCTAATAAAATGTATTACGGTGCCTTTATATCATACTTTATTAATAAAATTTTTGGTAAAGAAAATTGATTCATACTTTTGGAACAAACGAATTTAGAAAATACCTGTACACTACTATTGCAAGTAAGTGTCTAATATTAAACAGTGGCCGCGGTAGCCAAGTGGTCAAGGCATCGGATCGTGGCTAGCATGTCATGAGTTCGATCCTAGTACCACTGAAAACCCGCCGTGAAGGGAACGATGCGCGTAAAATCTGTCGAGAGCTCAAACGTCCTCCCGTTGGTGAGGTGAGTTAGTTAGGAGAGGGGTGCCAGCTCAGGTGTCGTCCGCGTCACTTGACCATGGTTCAAAATTACGCTGACTGTCCCCAAAAGCCCTCGTGTAGCTGAACAGTGGGACGTTAATATTCACTAACTCACTCACTAATATTAATAAATACATTGGATCAGGGATATTAATGCTTGCTATCTATACAAGCAAAAGTGTATACCAAAGTAATATGTTTTAACACGTATAAATAATTCTTAATAATAAATTATTCATCTTTGCGATACTATTTTTGTTATTAGTTATAAGAAATAGACCTTGAGAAATTTACCTTACCTATTTAGAAACAGAGGTTTTGCATCCATACACCATATTTCATGGGCAATGTGGAAAATGACGGTGAAAGTAATGATATAATGTGATTGTCTTTTTTATTGAATAGATATATTAATAAGAATTTGATATTTTTTTGTCCAGTAATAAACCATTTTTTTAAATACTGCATTTGTTTCATAAATACTTTAAATAGTTGTAATTTTTCAGGTTGCTTTTTATGTGTTCTGTATATCAACCAAAATATATGAAGCAAATATTCTTGCATCTTAGAAAGTCTGACTTTTTGATCTCAAAAAGTGCTAGATGGGATTTCTTGCTGTGGTGACATGCATTTTAATTGTATAACAGTTGTGAAAGACTTTCTACAGCATTAGAGATTGGGTAATGCAATTAATTGGAAAAAAATATTTATATGACGGGAAATGCAACAAGTTAAAATTTTATTTATTTTTAAAAGCACTCTGCTTTTTCTAAGACTGTCAGCAATATTAGTTACACAACACTTTTTAATACAGTAGATATGATCCAAAACCATTTGAAAAAGACAATGGTTTGTGCAGTATAAAGGGTGGTGTAACAAATTTTATTGAAAAATTTCCTTATTGAGATCACTATGTACCCAAAGCTTAACATTTATAATCTTCATAATTGTTTCTATATTCAAAAAGAAGAAGAAAAAAAAACCATTTTTTTAGCTAAAGGATTTTATGTCATTGCAGCAACATGCGTATAATATTAATTGGACAATTCCAAATGAGTTACAATGGCTAGTAATTCTGTCAGAGATGTTAAATCACCAAAACCTTAAAGTAAGCCAATTTTCAAGATTTGGCTGTGAAATAAGCAATTATGTGCTCCCGACCCCTGATTTAAGGGTGCGCAAGATTCTAGAGATAAAAAGCGGAGACAGAGAGTCTGACTGCCTTTTCCTCTGAAAAGGGGCTAATTTACTTTTGACATTTATTGCAGACATCTGGTCAAAGTGGTTCAATAGTATCCGCTTAGAGGTGTGGTCTTCCGAGAAAACAATTTGAAGTTGTATTTTTGTTCCATTGAACACAAATGAGAAAAAATTTGCGAGTAAAATCAAAGCTAATTTGAAAGATTACCCCGTCATTTTTCTTAAATCATCATTTAGTTCGAATGATAACAATAATATAAAATTTTTCATGAAACTAGTTTAGCTGTTAATATTTTTGTTTTTTAATCTTTTTTTAAAAAAAAAATACGTATATTTCCGAATACGGTGAAAATTGTTTAACACGAAACTGATTATTTTGGAAATGAAATATTTTTTCGTGTTAAAGGATATAGTAAAAAAACAAACATATTTCACCAAAATTAAGTTTATTAGAGTACTTTATATAGATCTCAATATTCATGTATCTAATAAAAATCAATGAAACAAAAACATTCATAAGAACTTAATGAAATTTATTGCAAAATTTTAAATTTTTTGAAAAACAAAACATTTATTGAGTTTTTGGAAAATAATCTGATGAAAAAATTTACGAGTTAACAATGGCGTCACGTAGAATATTAGGGCCTCCATGCAAAATCAGATTTTGGGCCCCAAGCCATATCTTACAAAGAATTGCAAAACCGTAACACACCGGGCTTCCCCCCCCCCCCACCACACGTGCGGGAGCGTACATTACGCCACTGATATCAAACATCGTTTTGCTTAGAAATCTAGCAAATCTTTCAATTTTGAAT